>CM019150.1:121859773-121870872 GCA_009733165.1 Naja naja | reverse complement strand
AGCCATGCCTACAAAGCCAGTCATTAGGGCAGAGAACCAGCTGTTAAAAAACACAGGGAACCACAAAACCCCTTTTTCCCTCTCTCTCCCTCTTTCCCAAAGGATGGGATTCAAAAATCCCAGCAACCGGTTTGCTGCCCAGTTGCTGGGTGGGTGTGGCCTACTAGAACTTTCAGGAGGGCTGTTTTTCGCCTTCCCAAAGGTCCAGAGGCTTCCTTTGGGCCTCTGGGATGGTGAAAATGGCCTCCCCTGGGCTCTGGAGGCCCTCCGGAAGCCAGAAACAGACCCATTTCATGACTTCATATAACACAAGTTAAAGTGAAGATAGACTATCAAAAAGAGCATATAAAAGTGATAAAGACATCATGAAAAACAAAAATAAAAGTGATAAGCTGTTAGAGGAGAACAGCAATTCTGAGATTCATCTATCAATTCACTTTGCTCTATTGCAAGATTTGGAAGAAATGAACGTTATGGACTAAAATGAACAAATAGTCAAAAACATCCTTGAATCTGCTTCATCTATAGTACCACTGGAAAAACACTTTGTACAGTCAAAAAATCTCTGATGAAACTATTGATTTCTTGAAAAAATGATGGACAATGAAGAATACTGGAAGTTTCATTAATAAATTGAAGTACATTGAACTTTGTAAGACCATAAGAAAATGTATCCAAGAAGAAACATGTCAGTTTAACATGAAGCTTGTGAAAAAGGCAATTGAAGGGGGAAAATGGGATTAATAGAGCAAAATGTAAGTTTATAAATATAAGAAAGAAGGTTTTTGCATTAAAATGTGAAGATGGCTCTGTATGTAGAACAAATCAGGAAATGTTAAAAATAATTGGAAAATTCTACTCAGAGCTATACAAAGATTGAGATAACTCAAAAATAACAATACCCATGAAAGAGGAAATGCTAATGTTGTAGTGAAGGAAGTACCATAAGTGCCATACAATCAATAAAAATGGCAAAGCTTCAGGAAATGACTGTATTATGGTTGAAATGCTGAAAGCTGGAGGTCACAGTTTATACAAGATACTAAGTGAACTATATTCAAGATGCCTCAGAGAAGAAAAAATACCCAATGCATGGAAAAATGCTGAAGTGATTCTTGTACACAAGAAAGGGCCCAAGATGATTTAAAGAATTGTCATCCAATAAGCCTTCTTTCAGTCATCTGCAAGGTTTTCACAAAGATAATAGCAAAAAGTATATTGAGAACATTAAATGTGTACAGCCAAAGAAGCAGGCAGGTTTCGGAAGTGGCTACAGCACTATCGAACATGGAATTTGTTTCATCAATGACTGGAAAAAAGGGGTAAAGATTAGGAATATAATTTGTATTGTTAAGCAAACAAATAACCCAGATATATGTTTATTAAGCACTAATTGTGTGTGTGTGTGTGTGTGTATGTGTGTGCGCACGCATGTGCAGTTACAGCACAATGGATCACATTCAGGTTGTTCAGCAAGTCATCAAAAGGCACAAAGAGTACACCATGCCTCTGTGCATGGCTTTCATTGACTATGAAAAGGCGTTTGACTCAGTATTCCAGCAAGCAATAATTAACGCATTGCTCAACTAAGGCATAAACAGTGCTTTTACATAAACTTACTATAATCAATATATGAAAAAAACAATGGTGACAATTTGTCTCAATGATCTTAAAGTGGAAATCAACATTCAACGAGGTGTACAACAAGGTGATACAATATCACCTATCTTTTTCTCAGCCTGTCTTGAAGAAGTATTTTGCAAACTAGACTGGGCAAAAGATGGAATAAAAACCAATGGCACCTGTTTAAATCACTTAAGATTTGCAGATGATGTTCTCTTCTCACAAGTTCCCAAAGAGCTACAAAGACATATATGTAAGCAATGTGCAAAGCAGGAGAATCATTTGGCTTAAAAATAAACTTGAAAAAGAGCCAGGTTATATTTAATAAATTCACTAAAGAAAGAATTTTTTTATATATCTGGAAAAGAACTAGACATAGTAGACCACTACATATACCTTGGCCAATGGATCTCAATGGAAGGTAATAAAATAAAGGAAATTGAATGGCATGTTAAATGTGGCTGGCAGGCATTCGGCAAGCTAAGCATAATTTTCAAGAACAATCTCCCCCTATGCATGAAGAAAATTTTCCATTAGTGTGTGCTACCAGCTCTAACATATTCCAGTGAAACATAGACACTAACCTCACAATCGATACAAAAGCTAAGAGTGGTGCAAAGAGCCATGGAAAGATAACAGGTAGTGCCTGAGTTATGAATGTAATGGAGCCTGCACATTCCATTCAAAACCCGAGGATTAGTGGGAGTGAATCTCATACCTTGAACACAATCACTCTCTCCTTTTGCCCATGCATTTGCTAATCAAATGTGCGGTTCGTTAAGTGCACATGAGGTATTTCAGGGTGGGGAAGGCCATGGGGGGGACCCTAGCGATGGAACAGACCACCTTGTTAAGACCACCCAAGGCTTCCCTGATCCACTGAAATACCTCATGCTCTCCAAAATTGCTTTCCCTCAACCTGCCATGCTGGGTCACTTACTGTGTGAAGATCTAGCAAGCTGTTTCCTATCCAGCCTCTCAGTCACTCTGTTTTTGCCTGCAAAGTGCCTGTGCAAGGCTTTGTAGGCCAAAATGCTGGGTGAGGTCTGCACAGACCAAAACAGTAAAGTGTGGAGCAGAGGGGAATAGGCAGGATTAATGTTGCAGAGCCTCTGCAGTTGTCCATAAGGGAGAACAATAAAATAGCAAAATAGTTGTTTGTAAGGGTGAATAACAAAATGGCAAAGTGTGGAGCAGAGGGGAATAGGCAGGACAAATGTTGCAGAGCCTCTGCATTTGTTCATAAGGGCAAAAACTGCCATGGTGCTGCAACATTCATAATTTTGGGACTTGTTCGTAAACACCAGGGGGCACTTATCACGTAACTTTGAACATTCGCTAAAGGAATGCTTGTAACCCGGGAATTACCTGTACTATACTATACTACACTATTGTCAGGTCCCATATATCTTTATTGGGGTGCTGCCAATCTGGTGGGAGGGCTTAAGGAGGATTCTTTGTGCAGGGTTTCATTTGCTTTGCTTTGCTGTACCTTGTGGGAAATAGGGAGCGGGGAAGGAATGTGCCTCGGGTCATCTTAGAGAGAAAGGAATGTGCTTTGAGCCATCTGCTTTATCTCAACACTGAAGAAAGTGAAACCAAAGCACCTGGGAGTTGACAGTTATCACCTTCTCTACCCAAGGTTCTCTAAACATCTTCTCACCTTGGGAATGGCTCGATGTTTAACTGGACATTGGGAGGGGCTTTGCTTGTAGCGGTTTAACCTAATGCGTTGAGCAGGAAGCTCCAGGTCCTGCCTACATTTCCTTTGCTATCACTTTCTTTCAATAAAAGTTCCTTTTGAAATGATAATTGTTTCAAGAGTTCTGCTTTCTTGAGAAGACTGGCAGGGCAGGACCTTACCACTATACTGTACTGTACTGTACTGACTGTACTACACTACACTACGCTACACTACACTACATGTATTATATGCAAAATAGACAAAAACCCTACCACAGGGAAAGAAAAACTGAAGACACCTGATGGAACTAGCAGGGTTGCACAAAGAGCTCTCTGACAAATAGAGGGACAAAAAGGACAAACATAAAAAATTTAAAGAGGGACACATAACTAAAACAGAATACCAGCAAATAACATGAATCTGCAGGGATGGAGTCAGGAAGACTAAGGCTCAGAATGAACTAAGACTTGCAACAAATGCCAAAAATAATGATGTCTCTTTCAATATATAAGGAACAATAAGAAAGTCAAAGAAACTTTGCTTCATTAATGGAAGAAGATGGCAATAAGGTGGTGGGCATCAGGGAGAAAGCTTAACTGTTTAATTCCTTCTTTGGATCTGTTGTGATGCAAAAGGGAGGAAAATGCCCAACCTATCAAAAACAGCACCATGGGAGACAGAATAGAAATGTAGTGAAAATAGGCAAGAAATTGGTAAAGAACACCTATCTGCAGACCAATTCCAAATCACCAGGACCAGATGGGTTTACATTCCAGGGTTCGAGGAGCTGGCAGATGAGATCTCAGAACCATGAATAAAATGTTTCAGAGCTCCTGAGCATGGGGAAACTGCCAGAGGACTAGAAAGAACTGATGTGAATCAGTCTTCAATAAGGAGAAAAAAAAGTGGATACGAAACTACAGTCCAATCAGCTTGACATCAATGGAAAATCCTGGAAAAGTTAATCAATCAGTGGATTTGTGAAGCACTTGAAAATGAACAAGCTGATCACTAGAAGCCAGCATAGAGGTTATTAAAACAGATCATGCTGAGAAATGTGGCTGCCTTCTTTGATAAAGTGACTAAATGAGTGTACAAGGAAATACTGTGGTATAATCTACTTGGATTTTGATCTCATTTCACAAAGTATACAATTTTGAGAGGAGATATGGAGATGAAAGGAAACTAACAGAAATTTACAGATAGCATCGACTTCGGGTTGAGCCTTCTCCGAGCGAGGCGGTTTGTGATGATCCCGCGACATAGCCTGGCTCTTGCGTCGGAGGCGATCCTGCAAGGTTGGGGCTGAAGCTACCTCGTGAGGGGCGGCGGAGGAGAAAATCTGCCAGCCAGAGTGAGGGAGCCGCATCTCCCCCCTTTGGGTCTGGTCTTTCCCTCCGAAGGCGTCAAAGTGGTGGTCAAAATGGCCACCTCGAAGAGAAAGGTCTCAACGGGATTAAGATGGTGCAGGAGGAAGAGAGAAGTCGACAGCAGAGGAACGGGAGTATCGGATGGTAAGATCAAGGCACCCGGGATTAAGATAAAGATGAGTTTTAAAAAAAAGAAAGCAGAGGCGCAGTTCCAAGTGAAGAAAAAAATAAGTAAAATATTTTTGACAGCTATAAGGGGCTGAACGGAAAGGAAAAAGCCAATAAGAACTTAAGTTTGGGGCTCGGAAAACTTTGAATATCAAAATAAAAGGAAAGGGTTAAGACTCTGTGCAGAAAGTGCCACTTTGTGGAGAAAAATTGGAAGCTAAAGAAGTAAGAAACTATCTTGTTCCTTTGTGGATTGGAGTTGTTACATTTTAAAGAGACAAGACTCATAGAAAGTGAAAGCTTGAATACACAAAGACGGACTACGGACTAATTGGTGATATTGATATAGACTCTGGACCTGGGTTAGGATCATAGAAAATTTAAGAAAAGAAAAATAAGGAAAATTAAAATTTTGGTGGTCATCAAAAATTAAAATGGAGTTTAAAAGTATGAAAGAACTGTTACAGGAAGTGACTGAACTAACGGCATGTTGCAGAAAATATGGGCATTCAAATGCTGAATAAAGAAGGAGCCTTGGAAAGGGTGGAGCAACAGAAAGCCATCTTAAAAGACAATTAATACAAAGATTAATACAAATAAGGGAAAGGAAGGGTGGCTAAAAACGGAACCTAAGAAAGTATCTAAAAGGAACATTTAAAATTAAGCATGTTAGAAAGGTTCAGAAGGAAGGGAACAGAAAGGTAAAGAGAGAGAGAGGATTCAAACTGGATAGAGAAGGAGGAGAACAGGATAATAGGAGGAGGAGAAGGGAGCCAACTGGCAACCATTTTAAGAAGACAACTAACACAAAGATTAAATAAAAGGAAAGGGAGGATGGTCAAAAAAATGAAACTTAGAAGGTAATTAAAAAGGGGAACATTTATAAATTAATATTAGAAAGGTCAGAAGGATAGAGAGCAGAAGGTAAAGAGAGAGAGAGAGAGGATTCAAACTGGATAGAGAAGGGGATAAGCGGGATAAAAGAGAGGAGAAGGAACAAAAAACAAGAACAAAAGATAGAGAGACATGGAATTACATAATAAAGAAAAGAAACTTGTTTGCATAGAGATAATGGCTAATGTATTTAAAAGGGGGGTTCTGCATGAAGAAATGGTAATAAGAATATATTGTAATTATAAAAGTGTAAAACAATAGGGTTACTGACAATTTTACTGGTAAAGGTCACATTTTTATTTCTTATTTACAAAAACTAAATGATGATTAGATGAATTGAATTAATTGAAATGATTTTAGAAAATGCCTAAAAATGAGATTTGTCAATAACCAAGATTAGTTATTTTTATTATTATCTTGGAACCATAAATAAATCTTAGGGGGGATATGTGTTGCAGAACCCGATCGATTAGAGATATATTGTAAGGGAGCTTTTCTCCTTTTTCTTTTTCTTTTTTCTCTATCTTTCGTTTTAAAGGGAATGATTATGATTATGCTACTATATTAACCACTGAGGTGTCACTTTCAAAGTAGTAAAAGGGGTGCAAGTCTAGGTTTTTTTTTTTATCTGTATGGATTTAGAATTATGGAAGAATATGTGATGAAAGGGCAAATCTGACAGACAAAAGAATCCTGTAAATGATAAAAGAGTATTAACAACGTGAAGATAATTAAAGGATAGATATGGATGAACTTTATCTTTAATATGATGGGCAAATATATTGTTATTTGTAAGATTTATAAATGAAGTTTTTAAAATATATATATATATTTGCAATTAACTCGAAATGAACTGGGGGGCTATACAGATTGAGATTAAGATTTGAGATTAGGATTAATTTCTTTGACCCTTTGTCTGCTAAAGTGGAATAGAAGTGAAGTCAAATGTTTAAAATGAATATAGATTTACTGTCATATTTGCATGTAAAAGTGACGACCCGGGAACATGCTGTCTACTGAAAAGAGCTGTTTTAAAAAATTGTTAAAAATTGAATAAAATTTGTTAAAAAAAAAGAAATTTACAGATAGCATCAAATTGGGTGGAGACTTTGGGAGATAGACTCAAGATTCAGAAGGACTTAGTACTACTCTATGTTGCACTAGTGAGGCCACACTTGAAATGCATCAAGTTCTGGTTGTCACGATACAACCCAGATGCTGAGACCCTGGAAAGTATGGCAGACAAGAGAAATGATGATGATAGCAGATCTGGAATTTACACTGTATGATGAATGGTTAATGGAACTAGATATGTCTACCCTAAATGGATTAGGATGATAGCTGCCTTCCAGGACTAGACTAGAGTTGGAAGGGACTTTGTAGGTCATCAGGTCCAACCCTGTTCAAGCAGGAGACCCTGCAACATTTCTGACAGATGGCAGTCCAGTCTCTTCTTGAAAGGTTCCAGTGATGAAGCTCCCACAACTTTTGAAGGCAAGCTGTTCCATTGATTGTTCTCACTGTCAGAAAATTTCTCATTATTTCTAGGTTGAATCTCTCCTTCATCAGTTTCCACCCATTATTCCTTGTTTGGCCTTCAGGTGCTTTGGAAAATAGGTTGACCACCTCCTCTCTGTAATGGCCCCTCAAATATTGGAACACTGCTATCATGTCTCCCCTGGTCCTTCACTAGACTAGCCATGCCCAGTTCCTGCAACTGCCCATCATATGTTTAGCCTCCAGTCTTCTTAATCATGTTGGTTGCTCTTCTCTGCACTCTTTTTAGAGTATTAACATCTTTTTTATAGTGGTGACCAAAACTGGATGCAGTATTCTAGGTGTGGTCTTACTAAGGCTTTATATAAGGTATTAGTATCTCACTTGATCTTGATTGTATCCCTCTTGTTAATGCAATTTAGGATTGCATTGGCTTTTTTGTCTGCTACCACACACTGTTGGCTCATATTTAGCTGGTTGTCCACTAGGACTCCAAGATCCCTTTCAAAGTTACTGCTATTAAGCCTGGTTTTTCCCAATCTATTACTTTTGGTTTTTCTTGCCCAAGTGTAAGACTATTTTTCCTCTACATTGAATTTCATTTTGTTAGATAGAGGCCAGTGTTCAAGGTTGTCAAGATTCCATCTGGATCTTGACTCTATCATCTAGGGTGTTGGCTATTCCTGCCAGCTTACTACCATCTGCAAATTTGATAAGTTCCTCTTGTATTTCCTTATCTAAGTCATTTATGAAGATATTTATTTATTTATTTATTGGACTTGTATGCTGCCGAATCTCCGAAGACTTGGGGCAGCTCACAACTAAAAACATACAACAACAATAAATAGCTAAAAAAGAATTAAATGAACACAAGCCCAATAATACCAAATTTAAAATTTAAAATTTAAAATGAATTAAGAACCATCCCATCCCCAGGAGAGTCACGGCCCGGATTGGTCAAATAACCAGGTCTTCAGGTTGTGGCGGAAGGTGTGAAGGTCAGGGGCTGGACGGGCCCAAGGGTAGCTGGTTCCACAGGACGAGGACCGCCACAGAATAGGCGTCGCCGGGGACCACCAGCCAACATTGGCTTGCCGGGACCGAAGCCTTGCCTGTGTGCTCAGCACAGGCGTTGCATTCGATATCGGCAGGAGTTACTCCCTTAAATATTGCGGACCCATGTCATGTAGGACTTTGAATGTTAAAACCAAGACCTTGAATCTCACCAGTGCAACCGGCAACAATGCAGGTCACGCACTGGAGGGGAATATAGGGAGAAAGCGGAAACTCCATCACCACCACCAGCGGCCGCATTCTGCACCAGTTGCAATTTCCGGATGGTATGCAAGGGCAGTCCTAGATAGAGAGCGTTGCAGACAATATTTAATTTTTGAATTTCAGTGACAACCCTCCAATGTTCGAAAGATATTTCTATGATTTTCACTTATGAACAAACAATATTCAAGGTCAGTTCATTGTATGAGTCCATGCTGTGAATGTGAACACAGAACAAAATTCCAAAATTTATGTATTTGCTTTTGCCTAGGAAGATCAAGGATGGTTCTGTATCATCTTACATCTCCATCACCTGTATGGGAACTTGTATGGCATTCAATCTATGGATTATGAGGATATACAAGATTTCCAGATGATGGTGAGGGCTGTAGACAAGTGTTCTGACCCAGGCTTCCTGAGACAGTAACAATCACATGCTGTTCCCAAAAACCTTGTTTTTATTTCAAGGGCTGTGAATTATATGTATTCACAGCCCATAATGAGTCCCAAACAGTTTATGAATAGTCCAACAGAAGTCTGCCACATTCTTTCGGGATAAGGCTGATAAGCACCCACCTTTATCTCCCTTGAAATGCTGCCAACAACTAAATTGCCAATTAGCTGTACAAGGCCAAACGGAACACAAAGTCAACATGGAGCTTCAGATTTTAAATGACCAAAAGAACAAACAAAGTTGCGTCCTACAAAAGCTCATGTCCCTTTGCTCCTCATTTATGTCTTATGGGAGGGGCCAATCATCTCCAAGCCTTGCTTCCGAGTCACCCCATTTGTCTTTACTCTTCTTGTCTTCTGGCAGCTCTGCCAGTGCACTGAGACAGACTCCCCTGTTCCTCTGCCTCGCTGATGTCAGATCCTGGAGGCTCGGTCACCACATAACTCTCAGATGGGCCAGGCCCCATCTCTGTGTCAGATGCAGATCCCTCGTCTGAGCCCTCCCCAGATTCTAGGATTGGCCCATGTTCCTCCCCAGTGTTTGCCTCTGATCCCTGCTCCATAGGCCACTGGAGGACCACAACAACAAGGGCTGCTCCACTGAGCTCAGAAACAATGGTCTTATCACAGATAAAAATGACAATGTCCATTTCATCCTCTGCCCCCTTTAGAACAGCATTTCTCCCTCAAATGATCTGGTTCCCAGGGGAGCAAAGTTACTGTGAATTCATGGCATTCACACAGAGAAAAGTCACAGCAATAATCCTTCCAAGGGTTAATTACAAGAACAGACCTTATCAGTCCTTGGATAATCACCAGGCCAAGAGCTTCTAGTTGCAAAGCTGTAAATTAATTCCTGGCAAAGAGTCTCCATGAGGATAAGCAAATCTTCCAAAATAAACATAAAGTATTGCCTCCTGCAACCACCACTCCCCTTTTGCTTCTATTTATTCCCCAGGGAGCAGTCATTCATCGTCCACATGTGCCTTTCTTCCCGAGTCAGCCCCTGTTCCTCAGTTGTTCTCCTCTCCTGACAGCTCTGTGCATATGAGCATCTGGAACAGGCTCCAGCTGTTTTTCTTCCCCACTTATCTACGACTCTGAAGGCAGCTGGGAAATGTCAGATAGCCCGGGCCCTATCTCTGCTTCTGATGCAGAGCATCCATCAGAGCCTTGTCCAGGCTCCCGGACTGGCCCAAATTCCTCCCCAACCGCCTCATTGTCTGAGTCTGCCACCAGCTCTGCTGGCAGCTGGCAGGCCACAACACAGAGACAGGCTACCAGTCACCAAAGGGGTGGTGGACAGAGATTCAGGGCAGAATTCTTGACTTTCCTATCAGTTGCTGAAAGCCACAAATCTGAGTCTCTTCACTTTGGAACTCAGAATGGGGAAGGAAAACCATGAGGCGGTGAACTTCAAGAGTTTCAAACACACTCTTATTGTGGTAGTTAGGAATAATGGGCATCCTCCTCAGTCTGCCTCTGCAATCTTAAAAATTCTAGTGGATGGCTTCTCTGATCCTCATATGAAGATTATGGATAATCCTAAGGGTGAAGTCCGAAGGAGGAGATCATACTCTAACACTGTATTTGATATCTGCTTGGTTGCCATCTCATCCATTTTTCGCTTTCTGTTACAGTGCTTATTGTAATCCAATTTCAGAAATGGCAGAAATTCATGGACAGCATCTAATGTAATTTTGGGACACAATTTGCAAGAAACGCAGGTGATCCTTGTTCTGATACAGTTATGAGGTAGGTTTCAACGGTTGATTTTTGACTAGTGAGTGTTGTGGTTAGCCAGCAGCCTGTGCAGACGGCCGTGGAATTGTACAATGGGAAGAAAGGGGATCAGTCCAGGAGTCTGGAGAGGAGTCAGACAAGGGTCCTGCATCCAATGCAGAGATGGGGCCAGGACCATCTGGGAGTGGGCTGCTGCCTCCAGAACCTTCGAGCCTTGCAGCAGTGAGGCAGAGGACCCAGGGGAGCCTGTTTCCAGTCGCATGTGCACAGAGCTGCTAGAAGGCAAGAGCAACTGAAACAAAAGGGGCGACTTGGGAGTAAGGCTGGGAGGTGATTGTCCCTCCCATAAGGTATAAAGACAGGCAAAGATAACAAAACCTTGCAGGAAGCAA
>CM019150.1:121834060-121858773 GCA_009733165.1 Naja naja | reverse complement strand
TGAGAATCTGCATAGACATCCCAGGACAAAATTGATCTGAAAGATGAAAGCAGATTTAGTTATGCAAATCCTGGCATGTTGGTCCTGGCAGAAAGGTGGGAGCGATGTCATAACCGATGAAGTTGCTTAGATGAGAAGCAAAATGTCTTCTTCTTCCTCACAGAAAAACAGTCCAGTTGCCTTTTGAAAAAGCACCTTTGAAACAACCATGACCGGGATGACTCAAATCTTCACAGAAGTTTCTATATATACTTTTACAGCACAATCATAACAAAAGTCCTTTTTTTTCATTGAAAGCTATTAATATATTATTTTGATGTGACAAAAGACACCAAGATTCTACAACATTTTGTTCTTTTGAAAAGATGCACATACTTTTCTAAAGGCCCTTTAACTAAAGGCCTTTTCAATGGAGTTTCATAAATTCAGTACTACATTTTACTTTGCACACAAGGTGGTGCTATTGCACCAAACAGTAAAAAGAGAGGTTCATTTACTTCAGAATGATCTAGTCATTAGACAAAGGAATCTCAGAACAAAAGACAACAGCTTTCATTTAAATCTTGAGAAATTTCCGAAGAAAATATCCAGGCATGAATACCAAAAAATAACTCCCATTGGATTCTGGTCAGACTATAAAGGAAATTATAGGAGTTGCTTTACAAAGAATCTTATTGAATGTATAATATTTCCTGAAAGAGGCTGGAAAAATGGAAGTATCTCGTCCTAGCAGGCAAGTGGTCTTGTTCTTTATTTCTCTATGTAGCTCTGGTATGTGGTGTGAACCATTCCGCTATTCAGTGCCTGAGGAAAAGAAAGCTGGATCAATTGTAGCAAATGTTCTAAAAGATTTGAAAATAGATGTGAAGGAGCTCTCTGCTCGCAGAGCACAGTTGATTTCTAAGAGTTCCAGGCAGGATTTCCAGCTGGATCCTCATTCTGGGAATATAATATTAAGGGATAAAATTGACCGAGAAGCTTTGTGTGGTCTGAATGATCCTTGCACTCTATTCTCTGAAATTTTGCTGGAAAATCCTCTTCAATTCTTCAAAATTGAAGTTCAGGTAGAAGATGTCAATGATAATTCCCCTACGTTCTCTAAGAATCAATTCCTTTTTGAAATACCTGAACAGACTCCCATAAATGTGCGTTTCCCCTTGGAGGCAGCCCATGATTTAGACAAAGGGGAAAATGCTATCCAGAACTACATTCTTAGCCCAAGCGAATATTTTAAGCTGGACGTACAAAGTCAAAATGATGACAGGAAATATGCAGAACTGCTTTTGGCAAAACCATTAGACCGCGAGGTGATCCCTCAGTTTATCCTCACTCTGGAAGCTGTGGATGGAGGGATCCCAAGGAGAACTGGCACAGCACAGATAATTATTGATATTCTGGATAACAATGATAATGTGCCCCAATTTGAAAAAAACGTGTATAAAGTGAAACTAATGGAAAATAGTCATCCAGGTTCATTGGTTGCTAAAGTTGAAGCCACTGACAAAGACATTGGATCCAATGCTCACATCATTTACACTTTTAGCCAAGCACCAGCAGAAGTACTTCGATCATTCAGGTTAAACAATCATACTGGGGAAATCACACTTGTAGGGAAAATTGATTATGAAATAAACAGTAAATATCAACTCAGCATAAAAGCCACAGATGGAGGGGGATTGTCTGCTTATTGTAAAGTTCTTGTTGAGATTGAAGATGAGAATGACAATGCTCCAGAAATAATTGTGTCATCCATTACTAATCCTTTACCAGAAAATTCTCCCCCGGAAACTCTGGTGGCTCTTTTTGGCATCAGAGATCAAGACTCTGGAGACAATGGCAGAACTACCTGCAACACTGAGAAAAACCTGCCTTTTATACTAAAACTGACTGAGAACAATTACTACCAGCTTGTGACTCAACAGCCATTGGACAGAGAAGAAACGCCACAATATAACATCACCATCACAGCCACCGACCAAGGTTCTCCCAGACTCACTTCAGTGACAGTTATTAGCATTCTTCTTTCAGACGTCAATGATAACCCTCCAATGTTTGAAAGAGGTTTCTACGATTTGCACTTACGAGAAAATAACATTCCAGGACTGCTCATTGGATCAGTCTATGCTGTGGATATGGACACAGAAGAGAATGCCAAAGTAACCTACTCTCTTTTGTTTGGAAAGATCAGGGAAGAGCCTGCATCATCTTACATCTCCATCAACTCTGAAACTGGGAACTTGTATGCCATTCGATCTATGGATTACGAGGATATACAGGATTTCCAGGTGATGGTGAGGGCTGTAGACAAGGGCTCCCCTCCACTGAGCTCAGAAACAATGGTCCGAGTTCTTATCACGGATGAAAATGACAATGTCCCCTTCATCCTCTGTCCCCTTCAGAACAGCTCTTCTCCATCAAATGATCTGGTTCCCCGGGGAGCAGAGACAGGCTACCTAGTCACCAAAGTGGTGGCAGTGGACAGAGATTCAGGGCAGAATTCTTGGCTTTCCTATCAGTTGCTGAAGGCCACAGATCCGAGTCTCTTTGCTGTTGGGACTCAGAATGGAGAGGTGAAAACCATGAGGCCGGTGAACATCCGAGACAGTTTCAAACACACTCTTATTGTGGCAGTTAGGGATAATGGGCATCCTCCTCAGTCTGCCTCTGCGACCCTAAGAATTCTTCTAGTGGACGGCTTCTCCGATCCTTACATGAAAATGATGGATAATCCTAAGGGTGAAATCCTGCAGGAAGGAGATCACACTCTAACACTGTATTTGATTATCTGCTTGGTTGCCATCTCATCCATTTTTCTGCTTTCTGTCATGGTGTTTATTGCAACCAAGATTCAGAAGCGAAGGAAGTTCGTAGGAAGTTCTGCATCAAATTTCCCTGAAGGACCAAATTTGCAAGACAAGTGTGTGGATCCTAATTCTGGGACATCTTCCCAGGCCTACAGCTATGAAGTGTGCTTAGCTGATGGGTCTCTGAGTAGTGAGTTCAAGTTCCTTAGGCCTTTCTTTCCTGTCTTTACTATGGAGCATCAAAGAACTGTGCTGAATCCACACATTGGAAATGAATGCTGTGATCTTCCTAATCAACTGGAGGAAAGAGAGCATATATCTCAGGTGAGTATAATCTGTTAATGAAGAAATTTATGTTAGAACATTGAATAATAGTGTTGAAAGGGATCTTGGGGGTCTTCTAGTCGAATTCACTCACTGAGCAGGAGACGTTATACCATTTCAGACAAATGGTTTTCCAGTCTCATTTTGAAAGCCTGCATTGATGGAATACCTACAACTTCTGAAGGCAAGTATTTCATTGGATGTTTGCTCTCACCGTTAATCATTAATTTCCATACATTGGTGCCTTTTGTTGTTTAGGAAAATAGTTTGAACCTCTCGTTTTTGTAGGAGCCCTTCAAACATTGGAACATCTATCATGCCTGTCATTCCTTTTTATTACACTAGACATACCCAATTCCTGTAACCGTTCTTTATATGTTTTAGACTCCAGTCACCTAATCATTTTTTTGCTTTTCTCTGTACTCTTTCCAGAGTCTTGAACTCTATTTTTTTTTGTGGTGACCAGAACTGGATGCATTATTCCAAGAGTTGTCTTACTAAACCTTTGTAAAACGATACTAATGTTGTCTATCCCACATTTTACTAGCTTGTCAAAAAGTAGTGATCTACTTTATTAAATGATTTACTGAAATCTAAGTATATTATATCCACAGCATTTCACTGAACTACTAATCTGGTCACTTTGTTGAAGAATGAAATAGATTTGTTTGGCATGATCCATTTTTGATGAACATGTGTTGGTTTCTGTTTGTAACCTTGTTTGCATCTAGGTGTTCACAGATTTATTGCTTGATTATTTTCCTAATTTTCCAAAATTTTCTCAAGTATTGATGTCACGCTGATTGGTCTGTACTTTCCTGGATCTGTTTTTTCCTCTTTTTTTGAAGATGGGAACCAAATCAGCTCTTTCCCAATCCTCAGTAGTTTCCTGGTGCTCCAAGAACATTGAAAGATACAGTCCAATAGTTCTGAGATTACATCTGCCAGTTCCCTCAGAACTCTGGGCTATAGTCCATCAGGACCCAGTGACCTGAATCTGCCTAGAGCTGACAGGTGTTCTCTTATCTTATTTTTGCTTATTTTATTTTATTTATTTTAATTTGCATTCCTAACCTGTCATTTATGCATCCATTGAGTAGTGTTTTCTTTTTGCATGAAGAATGAGTTAAACAGTTCTGCTTTCTCTCTACTGTTCATTACTTCTTTGCCATCTTGTCCCATTAGTGGACCAATTGTTTCTTTGATTTTTTTCTTGTTTTTTTATGTGTTGAAGGAAACTTTTAAAAATTGTTTTTGACATTTGTTACAAGTCTTACTTTGTTCAAAGCCTTAGCTTACCTAATTTCATCTTTGCAGGTTCAAGCTGCTTGTTGGTATTCTGCCTTAGTTTGTATCCCTCTATTTTTTGTAGTTATCGTTTTTTCCCCTCTCAGTTGGTCTGAGAGTTTTTTGTGCAATCATGCTGATTTTTTTCTTGGTTTTCTTTTTAATTGCATTGAACTGGACTGGGCTTTTTAATGTACATTAATGTAATTTAATCCTTCAGTGTAAAGAATTATCTGTTAAAAACCTCAGCATAAATTTCCACAGAGCTGGTTCATATAATTAATCACACTGACAATTTTTATTGGTGTTGCTTGTATTTTATGTCCTACACAGATATTTTATTTTCCATTGTCTTATGTAGTTTGGTGAGCAAGAAATTTTCATAAATCCTGCCTTTTAAAAGATCTTCAATTTTCCTGAAAGAAAATTAAATAATTTGCAAAGAAATTATTGCAAGTGACTGAATGGGTATTTGAGGGAAGGAATGTGACTGAATAAAAAAAGATTTTCTGGCTAAAAATGAATTAACAGATTAACAGAGTTGGAAAGGACCTTGTAGGTCATCTATTCCAACTCCCCACCCAAGCAGGAGACCCTGCACCATTTCTGACAAATAGCAGTCCAATAACTTCTTGAAAGCCTCCAGTGATGAAGCTCTCACAACTTCCAAAGGCAAGCTGGTCCATTGGTTGATTGTTCTCACTGCCAGAAAATTTCTCCTTATTCCAGGTTGAATCTCTCCTTGACCCATTTCCATCCATTATTCCATGTCTGGCCTTCAGGTGCTTTGGAAAATAGCTTGACCCCCTCCTCTCTGTGGCAGCCCCTCAAATATTGGAACACTGCTATCATGCTCCCCTGGTCCTTCTCTTCACTAGACTGGCCATAACCGGTTCCTGAAACTGTTCTCCATATGTTCTAGTCTCCAGTCCTCTAATCATCCTGGTTGCTCTTCTCTGCACTTTTTCTAGTCTCAACATCTTTTTTATAGTGTGGTGACCAAAACTGGATGCAATATTCTAGGTGTGGTCTTACTAAGACTTTATAGAGTGGTGTTAGTACCTTATTTGATCTTGATGGTATCCCTCTGTTAATGCATCTTAGGATTGCATTGGCTTTTAGGCTGCCACCACACACTGCTGGCTCATATTTAGCTGATTGTCCACTAAGACTCCCTCTCACAGTTACTTCTATTAAGTCTGGTTTCATCCAGTCTATTATGTGTACTTTTGGTTTTTCTTGCCTAAGTGTAAGACTTTACTTTTCTCTACATTGAATTTCATTTTGTTAGATAGGGCCCAGCAGTGGTGGGATTCAGCCAGTTCGCACCAGTTCGGGAGAACCGAATAATGAAAAAGTAGAACCCTGAAGTTTCCTCCTGCTCCCTCCTTCTCATTCCTATTGAAAGCCCTCAGCTAGCTAAGGGAACTTTATTAGCTACTGTAAAAGAATAGAATAGAATTCTTTATTGGCCAAGTGTGATTGGACACACAAGGAATTTGTCTTGGTGCATAGGTTATTGCTGGAAGAAATATCCATCTGGTTCAGTTCCAAGCTGGGAGAAAGGCATTGGAAACAAAATGGAGGCTGGAGGCTGATTGGAAAGAGGGTCCATTTATTGATGAACAGGACCACATGTTTGTGGATCTGGTGCAGCTGACAAAATAGAATTGAGAGTGAGGGTTTTTTATAACTTCTTTGCACTTGAACTTCCTGTTCCTATGCAATAATATATGTTCTATTGGCTGTTATCAAACTCCCATGGGGACATGTAGGGGTTATAGTTGCCTCTATAGGAAAAGTACAAAGTACAAATCCTATTTGTCAGAGCTCTGAGGTTTGGTTGAAGTTTGGATGATGTAATGAAGAGGCTTGTGTTGAAAGGATGTTGGGCAATACCTACTATGGCTCAAAAGCTTTGTCCTGTTTTGGATCTTGAGTGAATGCTAATCCTACTATGCTGCCTTTGTTTCAAAATATCCTGTCTTGAATGGATTACCAAATCTGCATTTCTAAAAGCTGGGCTCAGTATCTGCTGGGCTATTAAGGAAACTGGGGGTTGCTTTCTACCTCTTTAAAAAATATTTCTCCATTTCTCCCTTTGGGAAATATAATATTCTGCCTTTTTAATATTCCTCAAATATTTCATTCTTCTAGAAGGGTGTGGCTTTCCACACTATATGAATATAAGATAGATAAATATTTTTTAAGAAAATTGCCACCATTCTCATTTCTGCTGAAATTTAAACCAGCAAACTCTATCATCCAAGACAATTTCTCAGCTGTTTTAGTCATGACAGTAAAGCTAAAATTTAGAAGTTCTTTTGCACTGCAAAAGAGCAGACAAAAAAGGGATTTTTAATTTTAAACCTGTTGCAAATGCTTGCATTGAGGTGCATTTTGAGATTTTTATATGGTATATAACTTCACAATGCATAGCTATATTATTATATGTACTTATACAGTTAACAATATATTTATGTCTAAGATGGCCCAATTGCAGTAAGGAAAGAAACGAAAGAATTTTCTGGGGCAGTAAGTTGGGAAGTCACAGCAGCAAAGGAACTGACCAAGTTAAAATTCATTTTTGCCCGATTGACCACATGGTGGCAGTATTAACAAGGAAAATTAGTCGGTTCTGCATCTTGATCAACATTGGGAGAAGGAACCTGGTACAAAAAATGGGGAAAGGATGCAATTCTTTTGTTGTGAAATGCATGCAGATTATAAAGTGGCAAAAGTCGGAACAATTAACTACGATTTGAACAATTAAATCATAAAGGAAGGAAGGACTGAATTTTGGGGCAGAATCTGAGGCTACAAGGAAGAGACTGGAATCATGGAGAATTCCTTTTGGAAAAGGCAAGGTCTGTATGTCCTTCTCTCTTTCTCATTCCTTAGAGTAATGTGTGCTTCAATTCGCTTTTCTGTCCCTGAAGAAAAGAAAAGGGGGTTTCTGGTGGCTAATGTGCTCAAGGAATTGAAACTGAAAACAGGGGAGCTCTTCACACGCAAAGCACATTTAGTTGCTGAGGGCACTCAGGAATACTTCCACCTTGATATTCATACTGGGAATCTGTTGATTAATGATAAAATAGACAGAGAAGCTTTATGTGGCCAGAGTGATCCTTGTCTACTTCTTTCTCAGCTGGTTTTGGAAAACCCTTTAGAGATCTTTAATATTGAAATCAAGATAGAAGATGTGAATGACAATGCACCCAAATTTTGGAAAAATGAAGTTAAGGTGGACATTCCTGAAAATATTCCAATAAGTATGATATTTCCCTTAGAATTAGCTCAGGATGACGACATAGGAGATAATAGCATCCAAAATTACATTCTCAGTTCCAATGAGCATTTTCAGCTTGAAGAACGTAAGAATGAAGATGGAAATGACAATATATACCTTGTTTTGAAGAAAACATTAGATAGGGAGAAGATGCCACACCTTGGATTGATTCTAATGGCTATTGATGGAGGAGTTCCAAAGAAAACCGGCACAGTTAAAATTAATATTAATGTTCTGGATCATAATGATAACTTTCCTCTGTTTAGTAAGTCTGAATATAAGGCAAGAATAAAAGAGAACCTCCCTAAGGGCACTCTTGTGATTAAGGTGGAAGCTACAGATACTGATATGGGGGCACAGATCCTCTATTCATTCCATCAAGTGCCTGAACGAATCAACAATTTGTTTCATTTAAATGAAATTACTGGTGAAATAACTGTTTGGGGACAGATTGATTATGAAAAAGAGAGGATTTATAGCATGAGCATCAGAGCAACAGATGGTGGGGGTCTTCCAGGTCAGTGCAAGATACTGATAGAGGTTGAAGATGAGAATGACAATCCCCCAGAAGTGTCCATCATATCTCTGACCAGCACTTTAAAGGAGGATTCTCCCCTGGACACAATGGTGGCCCTCTTCAGTGTGAGAGACCAAGACTCTGGAGACAACAGCAAAACGGTCTGCTCCGTGGAGATGAACCTTCCTTTTGTGCTGAAAGCCACCACAAACAACTTTTATCAGCTTGTGCTCCAAAGTCCCCTAGACAGAGAGACAGTCACTGAATACAACATCACCATCACAGCCATTGACTGGGGATCTCCTAGGCTCACTTCAACAAGATTGATTAATGTTCAGATCTCCGATGTCAATGACAACTCTCCCCTTTTTGAAAAGTCTTCATATGACATGCAGATCCGGGAGAATAATATTCCAGGCTTGCTCATCGGCTCAGTCCACGCTCTGGATCTGGACACAAAGCTGAATGCTAAAGTGAGTTACTTAGTTCTGTCCGGGAAGAGTGAGGGCCTGGTGACCTCTTACATCTCAATCAACTCTGAAACCGGAAACATGTATGCCCTCCGATCCCTGGACTATGAGCAGATAAGAGGCTTCAGAGTTACTGTGAGGGCATCTGATGGAGGTTCTCCTTCCCTGAGCTCAGAAGTGATTGTCCAAATCCACATTATAGATGAGAATGACAATGCTCCCTTCTTCCTGTATCCCCTCCAGAACAACACATCCCCATGCAATGAGCTGGTTCCCAAGTCAGCTGAGGCCGGCTATCTGGTCACCAAGGTGGTTGCAGTGGATGCAGATTCTGGCCAAAACTCTTGGCTTTCCTATGAATTGCTGAAGGCCACAGACCCAGCCCTTTTCAGCATAGGAGCGCAGAATGGGGAAGTGAAAACCAGGAGAGCCCTGAATGAGCGAGACACTAACAAGCAGAGGCTGGTGATACAGGTCAGAGACAACGGTCTTCCTCCACAGACCAGCACAGTGTCGCTTAATGTTCTTCTTGTGGATGGCTTTTCGGATCCCTTCCTGAGGAGGGTGGATGTCAGTGTGCAGGAACCGGAAGAAGACAAAACCTTGACCAAGTATTTGGTGATCTGCTTGGCTGCCGTCTCCTTTGTGTTCCTGGTCTGCATTGTTGTGTTTATTGTGGTCAAAGTCTTCAAGAAGGATCCCCAAAGCCATTTTACTGCGGCTGTTCCTCACTTCCCACCTGCCAGTGTTGATACCCAAGAGAACTGTGCTGATTCACAGAACGGGTCGCTTTCCAGGACTTACCGTTATGATGTTTGTTTGACTGGTGGATCCTTAAGCAGCGAGTTCCGATTTCTCAGGCCTCTCTTTCCAGTCTTTTCGGTGGGAGATGCTAACGTCACAGGGAACAATAGTATTTCTGCAGGCATCCAAGGTACTTCTGAGGAGGTTGCAGTTAATGGCGCAAAGAAAGAGGTGAGGAAAAAAATACAATTAATTCAGCCTCTTCCTATTCATTCTCACTCTTTTCTTTTTGATCTATCAGTTATTCGCCAACTCTGTGATGGCTATTTATTAAATAAACAGGTAATTTTACTTTAATTTTACCTGAGAATGTAGATCACAATTCTTTTCCAGGTAATCCTTGGCTTCAGTGAACATTTGATATTATAATGCACTGAGTGGTAGTTATGACCAATCCTAGAAGTTCCAGTTGTCCCAGGGCCCATGATCCTTTGATTGCGATCTGGACACTTGGCACCCAGCTCACACAGATTATGACTCTGCATCCCATGATCATGTGGCCACAATTTGCAACCTTCGGTACAGATTTCCCACAAGCAGTTTCAATGTGGAACCTGGCAGGGAGGGTTGCAAACTGCTCAGGTAAGTCTTACCCAGCTGCAGATTACAACAGAGAGCAAAAGGTTCCAAAAATCCTCCTAAAAGAAGCAATACTGAAATCTCTGGAGTTAAAGTTTCTATTACAGTTCCCTACAAGAGCATTTTCCCTACTATAATTATCTTCTAGAATTTTTGACATATAGATTGAATTTTATAAAATAAATACTCTGGAATATTTCCCCATTTAGAGATTGTCAAAGCAATTTACCACCTGGAATTGAAAGATTCTATTGCCAGTATTGAACTTAGGGAACTTGTAAGATGATCTGACAACCTATCAACTTAAAATTATCTTTTTTCAAAAATGTTTTTTTTAAATGTTGTTTTCCTATCACAAGGGGTATCTGAAATACTGTATGTTTATCAATTGATCAAAGATGTTATCATCTTATTCTCTGGTCAATCTATGTTTAGGTGGATAGGATTTATGAGATGAGCGCAGCACAAGAAACAATGGGTGGAAGCCTGTTAAAGAGAGATCCATCCTGGAATTAAGGCGAAGTGTCCCGAGAGGGAGAGCAATTAATCAATGGATCAGCTTCCCAGGGTTATGAATGCTGCATTACTGGAATTTTATAGAAAAGCCTGGATAGACATTTGTCCAGGATGCAATAAGGTTTCCTGCCTTGGGCAGAGAGTTGGACCAGAAGACCTTCAAAGGTCCTTCCAACTCTATGATTCTATGATGTATCAGGGAACTGTGTCCAAACATTTTTAACAAAATGTCCAAACATTTTAAATAGTTGTTTGCAATGGCCATCAGTTTAAAACTGACCATGGTTTGGTCTACTGATTTCCAAAGTTTAATCACTATATTGCAGGAGTTCTCTTTGTAGTGTTGCAGTGACTATTGTGGATTCTGCAGTCAGACCAAGGATAGATGTTGATAGGACTATCATTTTGTCAAGACAAGGTTGCTCTCTACATTCCTTTAAATTTCTCTGAGTTGCAATCCAGTTCGAGAAACTATGAAGCCCTAGTGTGAAAGCCATTATAAGTTAACCTTAGTCCTTCAGAACAGTGCACGCCATCTTGGAAGGCACAACTTTTTTTATTACTCTTGTGTCTCTACATTCCACTCCCAAGGATGTTTAATCCAACTTCCACACTTCCAGCCTGGATTTGGGGAAAATAGCATGCAGTTTGTAAGTGCACATGGTCAGTATCAAGTTGGAGACTTTGCAGGCCTTTGTATTTTGTTATCTTCTCCAGTTCTTTCTCTTGCATTCTGCTGTCTTCAGATACTGCCACATCCGCTATCCAGGGTATTTTGGGGGGTGGGGTCTTTCTTAACAACAACTATTATGTCTTGAATGTTATTTATGCTCCCTGTTTGAATTCTAAAGACTCAGGGCACTTCGTTTTCTATCATTTTCTCCATTTTATGATCCCACCAGTTCTTGCTTGCAGGCAAATAGAATTCATGCACTCGTTACATCCCGGGTTGACTACTGCAATGCTCTCTATATGGGGCTGCCCTTGCAGACCACGCGGAGGCTTCAACTGGTGCAGAATGTGGCTGTGGGTTGTGATGGGGCATCCCAACACTCCCATGTTACACCCCTCCTGTGCGAGTTGCATTGGTTGCCGGTTGCCCTCTGCGTGAGATTCAAGGTGCTGGTACTTACCTATAAAGCCCTATATGGCTTAGTGCCGAGGCACCTGTGGGAGCGTCTCCTGATAGCATCGAATGCCCATCGCCCGGTGTGCGCCCACAGACGGGGACTCCTTGGGGTACCGTCAGCCAAACAATGCCAGCTGGCGGTCCCTAGGGGTCGGGTCTTCTCTGTGGGAGTGCCCACTTTATGGAACCAACTTCCCCCAGAGCTACGACTGGCCCCCGACCTCCGCTCCTTCTGCTGTAGTCTAAAGACCTGGTCATTGAAACAAGACGGCCTGGACTGAGGGTGGGTGTCTTAGTTTTAAATGTCTTGTTATGGGGTTTTAGATAATGATTTGGTCGATTGGATTTAATAGTTTTTAATTTCTTTTAACTTTTGTATTGTGTGTTTTTTATGATGTGAGCACCTGAGTCCCTCGAGATAGGGCGGAAGATAAGACCAAATAATAAATAAGACCAAATAATAATAATAAATAAATTCTTGCAGATCTTCCAATGCACCACTGTTGCTGCTTTGTCATGCTGTTATTTGTAATCAATCTGTGTGATATTCTTGCAGCAGCTATCAAGGCAGTCCACAATTTCTTCAGCTTCTTTGCAGAAATCCTATTTGCTGTCTGCTGCTGTCTTCTTATTTCTGGCTTAATTCATTATCATGGTCTTCCTGGCCAAGGCTTTTAGTTTTGCTTGACTCGACTCCACTATTCCTAGTATTCTGAATCTAATGATTGGGCTTGTCCAGGTGTTAATTGCCTTGATGGTATTTCCTCCACTGAGTTTGGACTTTAAAATTTTCTTCACTTTCTTGATTTCTGATCTTCTTCCTCTTCTTCTTCTTCTTCTTCTTCTTCTTCTTCTTCTTCTTCTTCTTCTTCTTCTTCTTCTTCTTCTTCTTCTTCTTCTTCTTCTTCCTCCCCTCCTCCTCCTCCTCCTCCTCCTCCTCCTCCTCCTCCTCCTCCTTCTATTTCTGATCTTCTTCTTAACTTTGGTATGCTTAAAAGATGCTCAGCTTGAAGGTTGTCCAGGTATTTGCAACAATCATCTTCCTCCAGACTCTTGATGAAGTTTCCATAGGGCCTAATTCCTTATGGAATTAAAATGGTTTTCACCATTTTCCCCCTGTTGTTGTTGAGGGTGGAACATTGGTTGAGCCCAAATTGCTTTGCAATGTCTTCACTTATATACAGGCTGAATTGAACAATAATTCTATTTCAGATAGTGCTTTTTCATACTGCTTCATATCATCTCTGTAAAGGAATTGGGATAGTCTTGCAAATATTTTGGATGTTTGATAACTATGGCTGACCTGAACTTTTCAGCATAGTTGACAGGAAAATCAGTACAATAACAAACATGGTAATGCATCTCCTTGAAAGATTCCTTTGTTGATACTAGTATCATGGTTGGTTGCACTATGAGGTAGACCAGGGGTGTCAAGCTTGATTTTATTGTGGGCGCATAAGGATTCTGTTTGACCTAGGGGGTTGGGGTGGGCCTGACCAGGATGGGCCTGGCCAGCTTGATATCACTTGTGTCGGGGGCACCTGTGGTGGCCCAAGTGCTCTGCAGCGAAAACAGGTGCCTGAGCTCCGTTTTCGGCTGTGATGGCCTCTTGCAACCCTCTGCCAGTGAAAACAGGGATCATATGGGCTGCCCATGGCAAGCTCTTAATAGGCTTAATTGAACTTCTGGGCATTCACCCAAGAGCATTTCACATCTCATAAAAGTGTTGCAAGCTAGATAAACAATCCACTCAGCACTTGCAAGGGAGAGCCATTGAGAAAATCAGATAACATAGCCACTAGCCTCCAAGGGAATTAATTCCCAAATAATAAGAATCACGTAACTCATCAAAAACTCCACTAAGACTCCAAGATCCCTCTCACATTCACTGCTATTAAGCCTGGTTTCACCCAGTCTTTTATTTAAGTATTAAATGCATGAAATAATAAACAACTTTTTTGGTATATATATCTTTTTTTAGGTAATTAGGGCAAAGAAGTGACATCAGGTTGGCCACACACACCCAATCACATGACTACCCAGCTATACACCCCAGCCAGTCACTAGGGAGAGAGCCCTTGCTAAAAATTTGAAGCCCAACCTTGTTCCTAATCATCCTGATTGCTTTTCTCTGCACTTTTTCTAGAGTCTCGACATCTTTTATAGTGTGGTGACCAAAACTGGATGCAGTATTCTAGGTGTAGTCTTACTAAGGCTTTATAGAGTGGAATTAGTGCTTCATATGTTAAAGACTTCCAGAAACATGAAAAACAAATTGAAGGAAAGAAGGAAACAAATACCTGAAAGGAACACCCACTAAGGTTGCTAAAGAAAGGATATGAAATAGCTGAAGGTATGAATAATGTAGAGGTGATAAGTGAAAATCAATTTATCTAAAAAGTTTAAATCATGGCCACTGGACCAAAGTTTATTAAAACTGACACATTTTGTTACTCATCCAAGTAACTTCTACAGTTAAAATGAAAACTTTGGGTAGGCAGAAAGTCGTTGGATTGAACAAACTCTTGCCATACAGACTACAGGATTACCCAAAATGAATCAATCAGAATAGAGCTGGAAGGGACCTTGGAGGTCCTTTAGTCCAGCCCCCTGCTCAAGCAGGAGAGCCTATACCAGTTCAGACAAGTGACTATCCATTTTCTTCTTAAAAACTTCCAATGATGAAGCACCCACATCTTCTGACAGCCATCTCACATTTTTCTAGCTTACAAAAAGTAGGTTGTGGTCTATGTTGTCAAATGCCTTGTTGAAATCTAAGTACCGTGTTTCCCAAAAATAAGACACTGTCTTATATTTTTTTGGCTCCCAAAACACACTAGGTCTTATTTTCGGGTAGGTCTTATATATTTATGGTGCCAAATAGTGGTGTGTGAGTGTAGGGGTGTTTCGTGGGTGCACAGTTGCTCCCTGAAAAGTCTTCCTGGAACTGGAGATTTACACTAGGTCTTATTTTCGGGGTAGGTCTTATATTAGGGCAGGTTTAGAAAATAGTGCTAGGTCTTACTTTCGGGGTAGGTCTTATTTTCGGGGAAACACGGTATACTATGTCCACAGCATTTTGCTGGTCTACTAACTTAATCACTTTGTCAAAGAATGAAATAAGATTGGTTTAGTGTGGTCTGTTTTTAACAAACCCATGCTGGCTTCTAATTTAACTATTTGTTTTTAGATGTTCGCAGATCTGTTTTTTGATTATCTTTCCAGTATCACTTTTTGCAACATGGAAAGATGTGGGGATGCCAACATACTGGGATATTTACTGGATATTATCAGTTTCCAAGGATGACCAGTACATTTAGTATAAGCAGCTCATTTCAAAGGGATGGTCGTAGTGGCTTGATTGACACTGCCTAGTTGTCTTGTGACCTGAAAGGGGCTTCAATCACTTATAGAGAGCAGAAACAGAAAATGTCAGCCTTCATTTATCTCCTCCAACTGCAAATATGACTTCCAGGCACATTTTCCTAGTTCAGTAAGAAAAGTAGTCTCTCCTCCTCCTTCTCCTTCCACCCACCCAATTGTTAATTGTCCAATTAGTGAACCCAAAGCATAGAAACACTCTCGGAGAATTGAATTCCTAAAAGTAAAACGTTATTGTATGCATCATGTTGATACTGAAGAAACAAAACCAGTTCTACTTTCTCCTTCTCGCCCCGGTTGATCACATTGTCCAATTGTGAGACGGTCTTTTGTTATGGGAACAGTCCCTCTCTTTCTCAAACACAGTGTCCTTGCTGGCTCCAAGTTCTCGTGATCATTGCATACATTCTTCACATTCCATTTCTCTCCCCCCAGTTCGTTGGCAAGTTGAAATGCATTAGGTTTGAAAGAAGCAAAATGGTTCAATCTTAACACCAATTTCCATAAGTACAAAGCTGTATCATACAAGGCAAATCTCTAAGGTGTTTTAATGATGATGGTTATCAAGTGAGGCTCCATTCAAAATCCAAGAAAGACACCTTTAGACTCCATTGTTATAGAGAAAAGGACTTTTACTGGAAATCAAGTGGTAGCATCAAAAGAATTCAAGATCTGAGATATTAGGCACGAAAGTCACATATACAAAGTTATGGCAACATTCCCACCCACAAATAGCTCCAACTGGCCACCCACTCTGAGATGTGTATAATGTCATGTGGGGCTTCAGGTGATGATTCAGACATCTGGCCATTGACCTTGGCCTGGGTAGATAAGATGCTGCTGGCAGTAAGCAAGTAAGCATAAACAATAAAGTTTATCCAAGTGTTACAGTTTACCGTATCAAGCCTCCAGCACTCTTCCCCCCCCACAAAGCCCAATTTATCTTCCCTTCCCACATTACTATGACAGCTGGAAAGACAAGCACAAGAAAGATTCTTGAAGTCTGACAATGGTAAAGGAAGATTTATAAGTTATTATACTGACAAAGGACTAACAAGAATGGGAATTTTTGTTTTAAATCTGTTTGGAAATGCTGCATATAGATGCTTTTTCATGCTTTAACAAATTAATGAACAGTTTTTACTCAAGGCACAGATTACCAAGCTTAAATTATCCTTCTTTGGACACATTATGCATAGACTACTTGGAAAGATGGAAAGAAAGAGAAGATGTGGTCACACACCCAGAAACGAATGTAACAAACAATTGCTTTTCTGAGACAGTAAAGGTACAAAAATTATCTTGGAACAGTCTCTCTTTCTCTCTCTCTCTCTAAGCCACTTATGAAAAAGTTCACAAGAAAAGTGCAAGGCCTTGCCTAGACAGTTGACAGAAGCCAAAAATGATTAAAGACTCTCTCCCCACTCCTCCCCCTCTTTCTCTCTTACACACGCATGCACACATGCATGCACAAAGTAGGAAGGCATAATAGCAAATGAAAAAACAGGACAGGACAGGACAGAATAGAATTCTTTATTGGCCAAGTGTGATTGGACACACAAAAATTTGTCTCCAGAGCATAAACTCTCAAGAGCCCATGCAAACAACAAAGTGATAACTAACAGATCATAAATCATAAGATACAATCATATGATTGTATTCAAATGAAATTCCCAAAAGGACAACGAGCCCCATGCAACAACAGCCCCAAGGTGAGTGGCGAGCCCTGCAAAGAAATGGTGGTCATGTCAGAGGGAGAGCAGCTGCAGGGCATATGGCCCAAGAATACCAAGACTTAACTGAAGTGTTCAGCGAACAGAGCTCTGATAAGTTCCCATCCCACTGACCCATAGACTGTGCCATCAAGATCATCCCTGGGGCCAGGCTACCAAAACCAAAGGTGTATTTCATGGCTCCAAGGGAGCTGGACAAGCTGTGAAATTTATAGATAAAAATCTGTCATGGGACTTCATTCAACCCACTAGACGCAAGGTAGCTGCCCCAGTACTGTTAATTTACACTGAGACAAAAGTGGAGCACGTGAAGTTAGTCGAAGCAGTCCTGAACAAACTCCAAGCAGCCAAACTGTATACTAAACTGTCCAAATGCGAGTTCCACAAGACAAGATAGATTACTTAGATACCAAATCTCCCATGAGAGGGTGGAGATGGACCCAGATAAGGTGAGGGTGGTGCTAGATTGGGCACTTCCCTGCACAAGGAACAACTGCAGAGTTTCCTTAGCTTTGCCAGCTTTTACAGGCAATTCATCCCATGCTGAAAACAAGACGGTGGACAAGCCAAACCCAGCCAACCCCTAAAATGGACAATAAAGAGCTAAGTAGCATTTAAAAAGTTAAAAAGACTTTTTTCCACTGAATTGAAAAAGCCTTTTGTCATTCAGGTTGATGCCAGTGATGTGGCCATTGAGGCTATCCTACTGCAGGAGAACACAAAGGGCCAACACAGCCATGTTCCTACACCTCCAAAAAATCAACTGAAACAGAACAATGTTGGGCAGTATGAAAGAAGGAGGCCTATGCTGTTCTATGGGCTCTTCTCACTTGGTGCCAGTTTCTGGAGTGGAACAAGATTCCATTCCAGGTGTGGACCGATCACAAAAACCTGGAAGCTGTAAAGCTCCCAAGAAAATGATCCCCTAAACAGGCAGGGTGGGCCTAACACTTTCAAAGATTCAATTTCACCCTTTGCTACTTACTGGAGGGGAGAGAATTTCCTGGCAGATGCCCTATCAAGGCTCCCACAGTACAACAGTGCGAAGCCAGAAATAATCAAGGCTCTCACTCCCAGCATCACAATTAGCTGCTCAAGTAACCACTAGAGCACAAGTGAAGTGGGTGGGGGCTTCCCCAGATAATGCCACTACTTGGCCTTTAAGCAGGCCTTAACCAAAGATGAGTGGTTCCTCAGCCACAAAGAATGAATGAAGGCTTGCCCTGGGTGGGAGGGAAGCTGTACATTCCAGCCAACCAGAGACTTAAAACCATGCAAACCTGCCATGACTCAAGGCTAGTGGGGCACTTTGGGTCCATAAAAACCTGACACCTTCTGAAAAGAAGGTGGCCATTCCTCAAAAAAGACATTGAGAGCTATGTAGCCAGCTACTCCATCTGTGCAGCTGCCAAACAAAGGCAAGGGAAAACACCAGACCTTCTACAGCCAGTAGCGGAACCTTCAGCACCCTGGAAAGAGATTTCTATAGACTTTATAGTAGAATTGCCAGAAAGCACGGAAAACCCTGTCAACTGTGTGGTCACTGACCTGTTCTCAAAACAGGTCCCCTTTGTCCTGTGTCAAAAGATCCCCACTGCCAAAACACTGGCAAAACTGTTCCTCTACCATGTCTACCACCTACATGATGCCCCACATTGTATAATCTCTGACAGGGGGGTCCACTTCACCTCCAAATTTTTGGGGACTGACCAGAGTCTGAGTTTGAATCATCATCCCCAAATGAATGGTGGGACAGAATATACAAACTCGGTTCTGGAACAATACCTTAGATGTTTTATTAAGTACCAACAAGACAACTGGACTCACCTCCTGCTGTTCACGGAGTTTGCCTATAATAACACTGTGCACTCAAGCATGGGATTCACTCCCTTCCAGGTAGCCACGGCCAAGAATTCAACCCAATGGCAGAGCTGCCAGTCAGTGAACCCACAATACAATCCTTACAGGAGTTGATAAATCAACTACAAAATACCTGGTTCAGAAAATGCTAGATGAAGCCTGACCCACCTATAAAGTGCCAGCAGACAAAAAGAATGGAGCCTAAACCATTTAACCTGGGGAATCATGATACCTTTCAACAAGCAGCTGCAATTCTGAATTGATGGTGTGGGTCATCTGATGGAGGCAGAGCTACAGAACAGACAAGTTTCTCTAACCTTTGTTGGCAGCTGGGCCTACTAGTGGTTAATTACTCTGTGGAGAGTGGCAGGCTGCCATTGGGATTTCCTGAGGTTAACTGTTGTGGTCCACCGGCAGCCTGCGGAGACGTCAGCAGAGTCGGACAGTGTGGAGGAACATCGGCCAGTCCGAGAGTCTGGGGAGGACTCAGACGAGGGTCCTGCATTTGATACAGAGATGGGGCTGGGGCCATCTGGATGTTATGTGCTGACTCTGGAGCCTCCAGAATCTGACAGCAGAGGGGCAGAGGAACAAGGGGAGCCTGTTCCCAGTGTGCACGTGTACAGAGCTGCCAGAAGGCAAGAACAGTTAAGACAAAAGGGGTGACTCGGGAGTAAGGCTTGGAGGTGATTGGCTGTCCCATAAGACATAAAGGAGGAGCAAAGGGACATGAAACTTTGCAGGAAACCTGAAACCGGTTTGAAACCTGAAGCTCTGTGTTGAATTTGTGCTCCCTTTGGCCTTATAACTAATTGGAAATTTAGTCATTGGGAGCATTTCAAGGAAGATAAAGGTGTGTGCTTATCAGACTTATCCTGAAGGACTTTGGGAGACTTCCATGGGACTATTTACAAATTGTTTGAGACTCATTATGGGATGTGAATGACTAAAATTCACAGCCGTTGAAATAAAGAAAAAAGGGTTTTGGGACTAATGTGTGTTTGTTAGAGTCTCAATAAGCCTTGGTCAGAACATTAACTGGCGAGTGGGAGCTTGTAACTGTGAACTTCATGAGACATTGTAGGACTACACAGCTGCTAAATTTCCAGTGCAGGATAGCAGGCCTTTTGGCTATTTTTCTGGCTACCTTCTGCAATCTTACTTTTGCAATCATATGAATGTTTGTAATCGGGCCTGGGAAGGCTGCTGGAGGAATCCTGGAGCTGGAAAGGAAAGTTGAGGGAGAGGTGAGTGTGTTGGTCCCTTTCCCCAGGTGAGCTGGTGGGGGAGTAGTGGCTCCCTGCTTGGTTAGTGAGAGCAACTGGGCAGGGTGTCATTTGTGCATTGAGTGGATGTATTCTGAGTGTGTTGGGAGATAAGGGGGGCTGGATCTGACCCCTCTGCAGCAATAAGGAAGGGGTGGTGGGAGTTTGAGGGCACTGAGAGCAAGTGTTATAGTGCCTGTAAGACTCCCCTTGCCCCTGTCAGTCTGTCAGTGGGAGTAGGTTCCCCCCCCTTTTAAGGAAGAGTGTTGAGGATGGGGGGTGGAATGGTTCTCAAGGAAGGCAGAGGAGGGCATTCTATTTCAGTGGTGTCAGGTAATGGGAGATATGGGAGACGGGGGGGCAGGCATGGGGAATGTGACCTCGGTGTTTAGTAGCAGTCTCGTGTTCTTCCCCCTTGTTTTCCAGGTCAGCAGATCTGTGGTGGCCCTGGTCTTAGGCTGCTGCTTTAAATGTCAGATCAGACTGCAATAAGGCTAGCCTTATTGCCAATTTGATCCTCAAAGAGAAGGCTGATCTGTATAACCAAGACCTGGCTGGGTCCAGAGAGGCATTCCCTTGTAGAAATGTGCCCCATGGGTTATTGAACATGGCACCAGTCTAGACCTCAGGGCCGGGGAGGAGGTGTGGCTGTTGTTATAAGAGAATCTCTAGTAGCCTCCAGTTGTTCCTCAAGTGCCTGACTGTGAGACCCTTTTTCTTAGGCTGGGCTCAAGGGATCAGGTAGGATTGCTGCTGCTGTACCAGCCTCCCTGCTGCATGGCAGCTTCCCTACCTGGGCTGCTGGACCTCACCACAGGTCTGGTGGTGGAATTCCCCAGGCTTATAGTTCTGGGGGATTTCAACCTGCCTTCTCTGGGGTGAGGTAGCCGAGATTTCATGGAAACCATGACTTCCATGAGCCTGTCCCAGATTATCCAGAGCTTCACTAGTAATAGTGGTCACACACCCAATTTGGTGTTCTTGTTGGAGCAGTGTCTATGTGACCTGGAATTGGTGGGCCTGTCCTTGGTCCCCTTGTCATGGATCACAGTCTGGTGGCAAAGAGTTTCTCAAAAGCTGCAACCCCCCATCCCCCGCAGGGAGGCAGGACCTATTAGATTGGTCCTCCCCTGTCGACTAATGGACCTGGATAGGTTCCAGAAGGAACTGGAGGTTATAACTGCAGATCTACGGGGGCGGCGTGGAGGCCTGCAGGTCTGGAGGATCTGAAGGGGACACATTCGTGGTCTTGGCCTTGGCCTTGGCCTGAGGTGGATGAACCAGCCTTCCCGGATGGGGTTGTGGGTTGAGTCCTTGGAGATCCCCCCCCCAAGAAGGGATGGCGTTATGGCTCTGGACCCACGGTCATGGCCGGTATGCTGATGTTGGACTCTTTCTGGACTCCTATGGACCTGATTGCCCTATGCTACCTGGGCATTTTATTTGTGATCACTGTCTTCCTGTCTGTTTTTGTCATCTGGGACTCGTTTGACACTATTGGTACTTGGTTCATCTGTACCATCTACCATCTATACCAATTGCCCGGACTTATATTTTGCCTTTCTCTCTGGGACTTGGCTGCCTCCCACTGTAGTGAGAGGGCAATGGGAGGATGTAACCCCCCTGCAGTGAGAGGGCTGGGGGCTGTTCAGGATTTTCACCACAAGTCACTGTGGTGGCAGAGCAGTGATTGGTTTATTTGGATTCTAACCATCAGCAGCTGTGAGAGAACTGCTGATTGTGGATTGTTTCCTGACTATTTTTATGGCCTGTCCTTTTATTGTAATTCCATTTCTGCAATATGTCCATCTAATCCATTACCTCTTGTATCGACTTGCCTTGAGATGTTTGTGCTATGCTTGCCTACTCCCTGTTAGAGCTACGGGCCCTCCAGACGGTTCCCCAGTCTGTGAAGTGGCCCCTATGCTATCAAGAACTTACCTTAATGACGGATCTTGGGATCCCGAGAGGTGGCATGTTGCGACTAATGGGCCAAATTTTAAATTTGGAAGGAAGGGAAACTTTTGAAATTTTTAATTGATTGTCTTAAGGGGTTAGGGAGGGGGTAGATGGGTCTGTTCTCAGCCCGTTCAGGCGGGGGGGGGGGCGGGGCTCGGGTCGGAGGTGGGTCCGCAATTCCCAGGGTGGTTGGGGTTGGCGGAGACGCCGAGGCATAGGGCCATATCCTGTGTTGGGAGCGCGACCGCCAGCTACGGGCGGTTGCTGCTCCGACCCTATGGCCTCCTCCCTAGGGGGCACGGGAACTGGGACCCCTGGGCTCAGGCTGGTGTATTTTAATGCCAGGTCTGTGGCTAACAAGTCTACTCCTCCGGGAGATCATTGAGGAGGAGGCTGCAGATCTGGCCTGTATCACCGAGACCTGGTTGGGCCCAGAGGGTGGTGTCCCTCTGGTGGAATTATGCCCTCCAGGTTTTCAGGTTGTGCACCGCCACGGCCCAGGAAGGGTGGCTGTGGTTATTAGGGAGACCTTGTTTCCAAGGGAGGTCACTATGCCAGAGATAGGTGGGAGTGAGACCCTCCTCCTGAGGTGGGGCCCTAATGGTCAGGTGGGCTTGCTGCTCACATACCTTTCCCCAGCTGTGTGACAGCAGCCCTGCCTGGGCTTCTGGACGTCCTCTCGGGGTGGTGGTGGAGTTCCCGAGTCTTGTAGTTCTGGGGGACTTCAACCTGCCTTCCCTGGGGGTACGCCGATTGGCCCAGGAATTCATGGCGACTATGGAAACCATGGGCCTGACCCAATTAATTCAGGCCCTACCCATGAGGGGGGAAATACTCTTGACCTCGTTTTGTCTCTGAGCAGTGGCGGAGACAGAGGGCAAGCTATTTCTACAGCTCTGCCCGCTCCATGGTCTGATCACTATCTCCTACGGCTGGTCTTCCAACAGGCGCCCCCCACTGCTGGGGAGAGGAGCCACTTAGGTGGTTCCGCCCCAGACGCCTTTATGGACCCGAGCGGTTCCAGGCAGAACTGGGGTTTTTCCCCTTCCCTGCCCACAGCTCTGTCGAGGATCTGGTGGTTGCTTGGCAACAGGCTGCGTCGGATGCCCTCGACAGGGTTGTCCCCATGCACCCTCACACTTGTGGATCCCGGTTGGCTCCTTGGTATACGGAGGAGCTCCGGGAGATGAAACGCCGCCGGAGGGGCTTAGAGAGCAGGTGGAGGTCCACCCGCTCCCAGGCCGACGAGACCAGCTAAGAGCCCATGTTAGGACTTACCTGGTTGCTATGAGAGTGGCGAGAAGGGCTTATCTCTCCACTCATAGCGCCCGCAGATAACCGCCCGCCGCCTCTGTTTCGGGTTACCCCTCCTTCGCTTAGGGAGGGAGCGGACCCATTGCGGGAGAGCTGAGGAGTTTGGCCAATATCTGTCGGATAAGATCGCTCAATTCGGGCGGGTTGTCCTCTGATTTGCAGTGGTCTGAGGATCGGATGCAAGTAGTCTGGCCAGTGTGATTTGGGATGAGTTCGATCCTGTTTCTGAGGATGAAGTGGACGGGATTATGCGCGCCTGAGTTCCACCACATGTTTGTTGGACCCGTGTCCCTCCTGGTTAGCTTATGCCGCCAGGGAGGTCACCATGCTGGCTCCGGCAGTTGTCAACGCCGCTAAGGGAGGGTGTTTCCTCCGCCCTGAAAGAGGCGTGGTGAGACCCTCCTGAAGAAGCCTGCCCTGACCCGCCGCCGTGTTAGATAACCTCGGCTCAACCTTCCAACCTTCGCTTTTAGCGAAGGTTGTTGAGAGTGGTGGCTCGGCAGTTTCCACTTTTCCTGGATGAAGCGGACTACCTGGATCCAGACAACGGGCTTCCGCCCTGGTTACAGCACGGAGACGGCATTGGTCACACTGATGGATGATTCTGGAGGGCCCGGACAGGGGTTTTTCCTCTGTCCTGGTCCTATTAGACTCTCAGCTGCTTTTGATACCATCGACCATGGTATCCTTTGCACGCTCAGGGGTTGGGGTAGGGGGCACTGTACTTCAGTGGTTCACCTCCTACCTCTCGGGCGGTCGTGAGTCGGTACTGGCGGGGACAGAGGTCCCCTCGAGGGTGCTTTCTGTGGGCTCGGGTCGGCCCTCTCCCCCCTATTTAACATCTATATGAAGCCGCTGGGTGAGATCATCCGCGGTTTCGGGTGAGTTATCATATGCAGATGATACTCAGCTGTATATTTCACCCCAACCAGATCGGGTGATGCCTCCCTGATGACCCAGTGCTTGGATGCGCGTACGGATCTGGATGGACGGAAACATGCTTCGCCTCAACCCGCCAAGACTGAGTGGCTAAAGGCATCGGCATCGCTGCCCAGTCAGGATTATCCATCGCTAACCATAGGAGTGGTGTTGCCCCCTGTGGATAGGAATCTGGGGGGGGTCCTCCGGATGCACGGCTTCGATTGAGGAGCAGGTGGGGGCCGCCGCCAGGGGGCTTTTGCCCAGCTCCGCTTGGTCGGCCAACTCGCCTTTTTCTGGACCAACATGCCCCAGCGACGGTTACTCATGCCCTTGTTATCTCCAGACTGACTACTGCAACGCCTTTATTTAGGGACTACCCTGCATACTATCCGGAGATTGCAGCTGGTGCAATGACGCGGCGGCGCTGGTGGTGATGGAGTTTCCGTTCTCCCATGTTACCCTCCTCCGCTTGTCTGCATTGGCTGCCGGTTGTGCCCGGTGAGATTCAAGGTGTTAACATTAACATACAAAGTCCTCCATGACATGGGTCCAGCATATTTA
>CM019150.1:121797937-121833060 GCA_009733165.1 Naja naja | reverse complement strand
TTTTAGAAGACATTATGTGAGAAACGTGTTAATTAGTGTCTGGGAAAAGATGAAAAGAACTTTTATCTAAAAGTTCCGCTGTGGATATCCACCTTGGAAGCAGTAACCCACCCAAATGTGATGGATTATGATAACATACTTAGGTATAAAGATTTGTTATTGGAAACGGAGAGCTTAAGAATAAAAATCAAATAATAATACAAGGGAAAGAGATTTCCTGGTGGCCATTTTACAAATCCAAACACACTATAAGAAAGAACAGCAATTGCCTTAGCACTAATACCCAAGAATTTGACAAAATATGGCTGGGGAAGAAAAGAAATCAATTAGTAGAATATATATCTTTTCTAAACCACAAATTAAAAGGAGAAACAATGATGGCCACAATGATAAAATGGACTAAAAACATGACCCATAACATCGAAATAGATGAATGGGAACATAATTGGCAAATGAACCATAAGTTGACCCTATCAACAGCATATAAAGAAAAATACAAAATGATCTATCGTTGGCATCTATCCCCAGCCAGACTGGCAAAGGTAAGTCCCAACTTGTCGCCTAAGTGCTGGAAATGTAACCATCTACAGGGAACATATTTTCACATGTGGTGGACATGTCCATTTGCTAAGTAATACTGGCGGAAAGTAAAAAGCTGGATATTTGATATGACAAAACAAAATTTAAACTTTGATCCTGAGGTGTTTTTGTTAGGGATGATCAATTCAAAAATGGAAAAGAAATACTACTACTTAATTTTACATATTATAACTGCAGCTAGGTTAGCCTATGCACAGAACTGGAAATCACGGTTACTCCTTCCGGATGATATTCTAATCAAGAAAATTCATGATTGTGCCGAAATGGATAGTTTAACCAAGAAAATAAAAACAAACAAGATAGTGAATACTGTGAAGTATGGGATATATGGTATAAATGGATAAAGGAAAAATAATCCATGACAGTTGTGTTATGGAAGAGATAGATGTGTACTTGATGGTAAAGATAAAGAGAAACTAACATTTTGAAAGAACGGAGGAGCTAATTTGACAAGGTAGATCATGTCATATACTAAGTGATGAAGAATAAAACCATTGCTCAAACAAGTTGTGAAATGTATATATGTATATAAGTTTTCGTAGATTTTCACAGGTAAAGGTATGTAGGTCTTGGTGTATTCGGGTCTTGTCCTGTGTAAGATTGAGAATACCTTGGCGACGTTTCTGACGGATCCCACTCGCTATCTTCAGGCTGGTGTCTTCGGCTTTGTGCTTGTATATATATATATAACTTTGTAGTCTTCTATTTATATGTATGTTTTTAATTCTTTTTGTTAAAGAAAAATTTTTTTAAAAAAAAGAATTGTGATCTACATTCTCAGGTAAAATTAAAGTAAAATTACCTGTTTCTTTAATAAATAGTCATCATGGAGTTGACGAATAACTGATAGAGCAAAAAGAAAAGAGTGAGAATGAATAGGAAGAGGCTGAATTAATTGTATTTTTTTCCTCACCTCTTTCTTTGTGCCATTAACTGCAACCTCCTCAGAAGTACCCTGGATGTCTGCAGAAATACTATTGTTCCCTGTGATGTTAGCATCTCCCACCAAAAAGACCGGAAATAAGGGCCTGAGAAATCGGAACTCGTTACTTAAGGATCCGCCAGTCAAACAAACATCATAACGGTAAGTCCTAGAAAGCGACCCGTTCTGTGAATCAGCACAGTTCTCTTGGGTATCAAGACTGGCAGGTGGGAAGTGAGGAACAGCCGCAGTAAAATGGCTTTGGGGATCCTTCTTGAAGACTTTGACCACAATAAACACAACAACGCAGACCAGGAACACAAAGGAGACTGCAGCCAAGCAGATCACTAAATACTTGGTCAAGGTTTTATCTTCTTCCGGTACTTGCACACTGGCATCCACTCACCTTAGGAAGGGATCCGAAAAGCCATCCACAAGAACAACATTAAGCGACACCGTGCTGGTCCTTGGAGGAAGACCGTTGTCTCTGACCTGTATCACCAGCCTCTGCTTGTTAGTGTCTCGCTCATTCAGGGCTCACCTGGTTTTCACTTCCCCATTCTGCGCTCCTATGCAGAAAAGGGCTGGGTCCCAGAACTGGCAAATACCACCTCTGACTGGCCCCGCCCCCATCTATTCTCTTCCTCCCAAGTCCCACCTGATTGGCTGGGACTTCTTTTGTTGCCCTGCACAAAAGAACGCAACTGGAAGGAGGTTAGTGGGATGGGAATGGGGATTTTGCAGTATCGTTCCCCTGCCACACCCACCAAGCCATACCCATAGAACCGGTAGTAAATTTTTTTGGGAATCCGACCACTGCGTCAGAAGTTGTGGATGGAAGTTTTTAAGAAGAAACTGGATAGTCACTTGTCTGAAATGGTGTAGGCTCTCCTGCTTGAGCAATGGGCTGGACTAAAGGAGCTCAAAGATTTCTTCCAGGTCTATTCTGATTGATTCATTTTGGAGAGAAATCTCCTGCACTTTGTATAGCAAGAGTCTGTTCAGGTCCAACGACTCTCTGCCTACTCAAAGTTTTCATTTTGACTGAAGGTGTTACTTGGATGAGTAACACTGACCACTTCTGCATTACCAATACCTAGAATTGGACCCAGAAGCAGGCATGCAGCCAATGCGGATCACAGATATTACATGGGCCAGACTTCAGGCCCCAAGAACTGCTCCTGCCACCACACACTGCACCAGCTGCAGCTTCCAAATTTCAAAAACCTTGCAAATTGCTTCCTTCTGGGACAATTGTATGGTTTTCTTTTAAGGCAATGTGTATTTTACCTTCTCACCTAACAGATTACATAGGACAATGCAGGATAAATACCCATATAGAAACTAAAATACATGTAAAACCAATACAAATTTCTCAGTACATTACACTAAATCAATTAGTTTTCTGGCAATTCACAGTAATGTACATTAACAGACAATCTCTCATTTTTAGAAATTAATTATTTATGAGTTACTCAAACCATATAGGTTTATAATGTAATGACATTAATAATCATTCTCACCTGGGATATATGCTCTCTTTCCTCCAATTGATTAGGAAGATCACAGCATTCATTTCCAATGTGTGGATTCAGCACAGTTCTTTGATGCTCCATAGTAAAACAGGAAAGAAAGGCCTAAGGAATTTGAACTCACTGCTCAGAGACCCATCAGCTAAGCACACTTCATAGCTGTAGGCCTGGGAAGATGTCCCAGAATTAGGATCCACACACTTGTCTTGCAAATTTGGTCCTCCAGGAAATTTGATGCAGAACTTCCTACGAACTTCCTTCGCTTCTGAATCTTGGTTGCAATAAACACCATGACAGAAAGCAGAAAAATGGATGAGATGGCAACCAAGCAGATAATCAAATACAGTGTTAGAGTATGATCTCCTTCCTGCATCATTTCACCCTTAGGATTATCCATCATTTTCATGTAAGGATCGGAGAAGCCGTCCACTAGAAGAATTCTTAGGGTCACTGAGGCAGACTGAGGAGGATGCCCATTATCCCTAACTTCCACAATAAGAGTGTGTTTGAAACTGTCTCGGATGTTCACCGGTCTCATAGTTTTCACCTCTCCATTCTGAGTCCCAACAGCAAAGAGACTCGGATCTGTGGCCTTCAGCAACTGATAGGAAAGCCAAGAATTCTGCCCTGAATCTCTATCCACTGCCACCACTTTGGTGACTAGGTAGCCTGTCTCTGCTCCCCGGGAACCAGATCATTTGATGGAGAAGAGCTGTTCTGAAGGGGACAGAGGATGAAGGGGACATTGTCATTTTCATCCGTGATAAGAACTCGGACCATTGTTTCTGAGCTCAGTGGAGGGAGCCCTTGTCTACAGCCCTCACCATCACCTGGAAATCCTGTATATCCTCGTAATCCATAGATCGAATGGCATACAAGTTCCCAGTTTCAGAGTTGATGGAGATGTAAGATGATGCAGGCTCTTCCCTGATCTTTCCAAACAAAAGAGAGTAGGTTACTTTGGCATTCTCTTCTGTGTCCATATCCACAGCATAGACTGATCCAATGAGCAGTCCTGGAATGTTGTTTCTCGTAAGTGCAAATCGTAGAAACCTCTTTCAAACATTGGAGGGTTATCATTGACGTCTGAAAGAAGAATGCTAATAACTGTCACTGAAGTGAGTCTGGGAGAACCTTGGTCGGTGGCTGTGATGGTGATGTTATATTGTGGCGTTTCTTCTCTGTCCAATGGCTGTTGAGTCACAAGCTGGTAGTAATTGTTCTCAGTCAGTTTTAGTATAAAAGGCAGGTTTTTCTCAGTGTTGCAGGTAGTTCTGCCATTGTCTCCAGAGTCTTGATCTCTGATGCCAAAAAGCCACCAGAGTTTCCAGGGAGAATTTTCTGGTAAAGGATTAGTGATGGATGACACAATTATTTCTGGAGCATTGTCATTCTCATCTTCAATGTCAACAAGAACTTTACAATAAGTGGACAATCCCCCTCCATCTGTGGCTTTGATGCTGAGTTCATAATTATGATTTTCTTCATAATCAATTTTCCCTACAAGCGTGATTTCCCAGTATGATTGTTTAACCTGAATGATCGAAGTACTTCTGCTGGTGCTTGGCTAAAAGTGTAAATGATGTGAGCGTTGGATCCAATGTCTTTGTCAGTGGCTTCAACTTTAGCAACCAATGAACCTGGATGACTATTTTCCATTAGCTGCACTTTATACACGGTTTGTTCAAATTGGGGCATGTTATCATTGTTATCCAGAATATCAATAATTATCTGTGCTGTGCCAGTTCTCCTTGGGATGCCTCCATCCACAGCTTCCAGAGTGAGGATAAACTGAGGGATCACCTCGGTCTAATGGTTTTGCCAAAAGCAGTTCTGCATATTTCCTGCCATCATTTTTACTTTGTACGTCCAGCTTAAAATATTCGTTTGGGCTAAGCATGTAGTTCTGGATAGCATTTTCCCTTTGTCTAAATCATGGGCTGCCTCCAAGGGGAAATGCACATTTATGGGAGTCTGTTCAGGTATTTCAAAAAGGAATTGATTCTTAGAGAACGTTGGGGAATTATCATTGACATCTTCTACCTGAACTTCAATTTTGAAGAATTGAAAGGATTTTCCAGCAAAATTTCAGAGAATAGAGTGCAAGGATCACTCAGACCACACAAAGCTTCTCGGTCAATTTTATGCCTCAATATTATATTCCCAGAATGAGGATCCAGCTGGAAATCCTGCCTGGAACTCTTAGAAATCAACTGTGCTCTGCGAGCAGAGAGCTCCTTCACATCTACTTTTAAATCTTTTAGAACATTTGCTACAATTGATCCAGCTTTCTTTTCCTCAGGCACTGAATAGCGGAATGGTTCACACCACATACCAGAGCTACATAGAGAAATAAAGAACAAGACCACTTGCCTGCTAGGACGAGATACTTCCATTTTCCCAGCCTCTTTCAGCAAAGGTTATACATTCAATAAGATTCTTTGTAAAGCAACTCCTATAATTTCCTTTATAGTTGTGATCAGAATCCAATGGGAGTTATTTTTTTGGTATTCATGCCTGGATATTTTCTTCGGAAATTTCTCAAGATTTCATTGAAAGCTGTTGTCTTTTGTTCTGAGTTTCCTTCCTCCAATGACTACATCATTCTGAAGTAAATGAACCTCTCTTTTTACTGTTTGGTGCAATAGCACCACCTTGTGTGTAAAGTAAAATGTAGCACTGAATTTATGAAACTTTTGAATAGGGCATTTATTCTAGTGTATAGAATAGTGTGTGCTTCTTTTCAAAAGACTAAAGCGTTCCTTCTGTGTCCATTCTTGGTGTTATCTGTCATAGCAAGACAATATGTTAACAGCTTTCAATCTAGAGAAAAAGGATTCCTCCCAAAATGTAAGAGCTATAACTTTTGGTATGATTGTGACATGAATGTGTATATAATAATGTGTATAAAGTAAATACAAGGATCCAGAGGAATGCCACTTGTGTGTTATATTTTTAGTTGCACCATTTCATGTCATGAGTTTATAATGACCATGTAAGTTCTACTTGGAAACAATCATGATTTTCCCTTCCATTCATATCTATACATTTCATATTTCCTTTCAGAAGGAAATTAAGCAGCCAGGAATATAAATTAAAAATTCTCCAGTTGCAGAAGTTGTCACTGCATTTTGTTTGTTTCTTTTTTCTTATTACTTTGTAGAGGTTTTTTACCTCTCTTGTCTGTCTAATGTTTTGTTTTGGATTTTTTTTCATATTTTTGTAACAAATATGAGGTAAACAGAAGAGAAGAACAGGAATGAATAATTGACTATCATTTTGGAACAGGGTGGAGACTGTTTTCTTATATTTCATACCTAAAAATTCAGAAATTTAAATGTATCTTTGAAGCTGAGATGTAGAAAGACAACAACCTGTGTCACCTTCAAATTTCCAGAGGTATACCTTTAATAATTTATCCAGCAAAGGTTTAAGGGCTGCCACCTTAATATTTAATGTTGTATACTTTTCATGGGTTAGAGCTGACGTAATCAGCTGAACGGAGTGTATTTTTTAATAATAACATAATTATTATTATATAATAATAATTAATAATAATACAAATCCAGGCTGGAAGTGTGGAAGTTGGATTAAACATCCTTGGGAGTGGAATGTAGAGACACAAGAGTAATAAAAAAAGTTGTGCCTTCCAAGATGGCGTGCACTGTTCCGAAGGACTAAGGTTAACTTATAATGGCTTTCACACTAGGGCTTCATAGTTTCTCAAACTGGATTGCAACTCAGAGAAATTTAAAGGAATGTAGAGAGCAACCTTGTCTTGACAAAATGATAGTCCTATCAACATCTATCCTTGGTCTGACTGCAGAATCCACAATAGTCACTGCAACACTGCAAAGAGAACTCCTGCAATATAGTGATTAAACTCTGGAAATCAGTAGACCAAACCATGGTCAGTTTTAAACTGACGGCCATTGCAAACAACTATTTAAAATGTTTGGACATTTTGTTAAAAATGTTTGGACACAGTTCCCTGATACATCATAGAATCATAGAGTTGGAAGGACCTTTGAAGGTCTTCTGGTCCAACTCTCTGCCCAAGGCAGGAAACCTTATTGCATCCTGGACAAATGTCTATCCAGGCTTTTCTATAAAATTCCAGTAATGCAGCATTCATAACCCTGGGAAGCTGATCCATTGATTAATTGCTCTCCCTCTCGGGACACTTCGCCTTAATTCTAGGATGGATCTCTCTTTAACAGGCTTCCACCCATTGTTTCTTGTGCTGCGCTCATCTCATAAATCCTATCCACCTAAACATAGATTGACCAGAGAATAAGGTGATAACATCTTTGATCAATTGATAAACATACAGTATTTCAGATACCCCTTGTGATAGGAAAACAACATTTAAAAAAAACATTTTTGAAAAAAAGATAATTTTAAGTTGAAAGGTTGTCAGATCATCTTACAAGTTCCCTAAGTTCAATACTGGCAATAGAATCTTTCAATTCCAGGTGGTAAATTGCTTTGACAATCTCTAAATGGGGAAATATTCCAGAGTATTTATTTTATAAAATTCAATCTATATGTCAAAAATTCTAGAAGATAATTATAGTAGGGAAAATGCTCTTGTAGGGAACTATAATAGAAACTTTAACTCCAGAGATTTCAATATTGCTTCTTTTAGGAGGATTTTTGGAACCTTTTGCTCTCTGTTGTAATCTGCAGCTGGGTAAGACTTACCTGAGCAGTTTGCAACCCTCCCTGCCAGGTTCCACATTGAAACTGCTTGTGGGAAATCTGTACCGAAGGTTGCAAATTGTGGCCACATGATCATGGGATGCAGAGTCATCCTCTGTGTGAGCTGGGTGCCAAGTGTCCAGATCGCAATCAAAGGATCATGGACGCCCTGGGACAACTGGAACTTCTAGGATTGGTCATAACTACCACTCAATGCATTATAATATCAAATGTTCGCTGAAGCCAAGGATTACCTGGAAAAGAATTGTGATCTACATTCTCAGGTAAAATTAAAGTAAAATTACCTGTTTATTTAATAAATAGCCATCACGGAGTTGGCGAATAACTGATAGATCAAAAAGAAAAGAGTGAGAATGAATAGGAAGAGGCTGAATTAATTGTATTTTTTTCCTCACCTCTTTCTTTGCCATTAACTGCAACCTCCTCAGAAGTACCTTGGATGCCTGCAGAAATACTATTGTTCCCTGTGACGTTAGCATCTCCCACCGAAAAGACTGGAAAGAGAGGCCTGAGAAATCGGAACTCGCTGCTTAAGGATCCACCAGTCAAACAAACATCATAACGGTAAGTCCTGGAAAGCGACCCGTTCTGTGAATCAGCACAGTTCTCTTGGGTATCAACACTGGCAGGTGGGAAGTGAGGAACAGCCGCAGTAAAATGGCTTTGGGGATCCTTCTTGAAGACTTTGACCACAATAAACACAACAATGCAGACCAGGAACACAAAGGAGACGGCAGCCAAGCAGATCACCAAATACTTGGTCAAGGTTTTGTCTTCTTCCGGTTCTGGCACACTGACATCCACCCTCCTCAGGAAGGGATCCGAAAAGCCATCCACAAGAAGAACATTAAGCGACACTGTGCTGGTCTGTGGAGGAAGACCGTTGTCTCTGACCTGTATCACCAGCCTCTGCTTGTTAGTGTCTCGCTCATTCAGGGCTCTCCTGGTTTTCACTTCCCCATTCTGCGCTCCTATGCTGAAAAGGGCTGGGTCTGTGGCCTTCAGCAATTCATAGGAAAGCCATGAGTTTTGGCCAGAATCTGCATCCACTGCAACCACCTTGGTGACCAGATAGCCGGCCTCGGCTGACTTGGGAACCAGCTCATTGCATGGGGATGTGTTGTTCTGGAGGGGATACAGGAAGAAGGGAGCATTGTCATTCTCATCTATAATGTGGATTTGGACAATCACTTCTGAGCTCAGGGAAGGAGAACCTCCATCAGATGCCCTCACAGTAACTCTGAAGCCTCTTATCTGCTCATAGTCCAGGGATCGGAGGGCATACATGTTTCCGGTTTCAGAGTTGATTGAGATGTAAGAGGTCACCAGGCCCTCACTCTTCCCGGACAGAACTAAGTAACTCACTTTAGCATTCAGCTTTGTGTCCAGATCCAGAGCATGGACTGAGCCGATGAGCAAGCCTGGAATATTATTCTCCCGGATCTGCATGTCATATGAAGACTTTTCAAAAAGGGGAGAGTTGTCATTGACATCAGAGATCTGAACATTAATCAATCTTGTTGAAGTGAGCCTAGGAGATCCCCAGTCAATGGCTGTGATGGTGATGTTGTATTCAGTGACTGTCTCTCTGTCTAGGGGACTTTGGAGCACAAGCTGATAAAAATTGTTTGTGGTGGCTTTCAGCACAAAAGGAAGGTTCATCTCCACAGAGCAGACCGTTTTGCTGTTGTCTCCAGAGTCTTGGTCTCTCACACTGAAGAGGGCCACCATTGTGTCCGAGGGAGAATCCTCCTTTAAAGTGCTGGTCAGAGATATGATGGACACTTCTGGGGGATTGTCATTCTCATCTTCAACCTCTATCAGTATCTTGCACTGACCTGGAAGACCCCCACCATCTGTTGCTCTGATGCTCATGCTATAACTCCTCTCTTTTTCATAATCAATCTGTCCCCAAACAGTTATTTCACCAGTAATTTCATTTAAATGAAACAAATTGTTGATTCGTTCAGGCACTTGATGGAATGAATAGAGGATCTGTGCGTTTGAACCAATATCAGTATCTGTAGCTTCCACCTTAATCACAAGAGTGCCCTTAGAGAGATTCTCTTTTATTCTTGCCTTATATTCAGACTTACTAAACAGAGGAAAGTTATCATTATTATCCAGAACATTAATATTAATTTTAACTGTGCCGGTTTTCTTTGGAACTCCTCCATCAATAGCCATTAGAATCAATCCAAGGTGTGGCATCTTCTCCCTATCTAATGTTTTCCTCAAAACAAGGTATATATTGTCATTTCCGTCTTCATTCTTACGTACCTCAAGCTGAAAATGCTCATTGGAACTGAGAATGTAATTTTGGATGCTATTATCTCCTATGTCATCATCCTGAGCTAATTCTAAGGGAAATATCATACTTATTGGAATATTTTCAGGAATGTCCACCTTAACTTCATTTTTCCAAAATGTGGGTGCATTGTCATTCACATCTTCTATCTTGATTTCAATATTAAAGATCTCTAAGGGGTTTTCCAAAACCAGCTGAGAAAGAAGTAGACAAGGATCACTCTGGCCACATAAAGCTTCTCTGTCTATTTTATCATTAATCAACAGATTCCCAGTATGAATATCAAGGTGGAAGTATTCCTGAGTGCCCTCAGCAACTAAATGTGCTTTGCGTGTGAAGAGTTCCCCTGTTTTCAGTTTCAACTCCTTGAGCACATTAGCCACCAGAAACCCCCTTTTCTTTTCTTCAGGGACAGAAAAGCGAATTGAAGCACACATTACTCTAAGGAATGAGAAAGAGAGAAGGACATACAGACCTTGCCTTTTCCAAAAGGAATTCTCCATGATTCCAGTCTCTTCCTTGTAGCCTCAGATTCTGCCCCAAAATTCAGTCCTTCCTTCCTTCCTTTATGATTTAATTGTTCAAATCATATTCAATTGTTCAGTCTTTTGCCACTTTATAATCTGCGAATGTTTCACTGCCAAAGTCAGATTCCTTTTGTTCAATTTTGTGTTACTGTCTACCCTGATTCTGAGCAAGCAGAACTAAATTTCTTTGTTAATATCGCCACCATGTGGTGAACTAGGCAAAAATTCTGTTTACATGGTTTAGACTCAGTAATCACATTGAATCCATTTTTAACTATCCACTAGCCAGCCTACCAAGCAGATTATCTCATTAGCAGTTTAATTATATAGAGAAAGAGAGTGACAATCTGCACAAAAATCTTATATTCTGTTTCCCATCAATGATCAAAGCTACCAAAACCAGAACCATAAAGGACAGATTAGGAATTCAAATTAAAATAGGCAAGAATATATAAGAGAACACCTGTCCACTGGAAAAGAGCCTACGTGGTTCCCATCTTCAAAAAAAAGTGTGTGTGTGCACGCGCGCACGTGCGCTGGTGGTGGTGGAAATACAGATCCAGGAAACTACAGATCAATCAGCCTGACAACATTACCTGAGAAGATCCTGGAAAAGATAATCAAGCAACAGATCAGCAAACACATAGAAGAAAGCAAACTTATAATCAGAAGCCAATATGGATTCATCAAATGCCAAAGAAACCTTATTCATTCTTTTACAAACTAAACTGACTACATTAGTGGACCAGTGAAATTATTTGGACACGGTATATTTGGATTTTAGTAAGATATTTAATAAAGTAGAGCACAACCTGCTTTTGGGGAAGCCAGAAAAATGTGGGATAGACAGCAGCATCACTACTAGCTGGATTTGTAACTGGCTGACAAACCATACTCAATTAGTAGTCCTTAATGGAACTATATCTACATGGAGGGAAGTAAGCAGTGAGGTACCCCTAAGTGTTTTTAAAAATTTTATAAATGATTTTGATGAGGGGGAAAAGCGGAACTCAACAAGTTTGCAGATGACAACAAGGGGGTTTGAATAGCCAATACTGCAAAATTTCAAGGAGCGATGGAAGATTAGCCACAACAACATTCCTTTCTCAGAAAGTCAAGGACAAGTTACTCTGCACCTGGAGGGGAGGCCTGGGGATATTCTCTAGTTGGAATGAAGTAATGATTGGACCATGTGATGAACTATTGGGTGCAGGGGTTGGATTTTGGATTCTCTTTGGGCTAGGGAAAACCCAGAAATCTCAAATTCAGATTTTCCTCAGGTGTGTCAATTTGACATCTCTAATAAATGGGATCTTTGAGAAGATGACAATCTTGGAGTCTTTTAATTTGTAGATTGTTACTTGGAATGCTGACATTAACCCAAATCTCTAAATTTTCAATCAGCTCCCCAGGAACCGGGGGCTGTCCAGGGTCCTGAGTCCAAAACACTGACCTGCTGACCGGGTGACATGAAGACTCAGGGAAGATGGAAAAGAAGGCAATGGTTGAAGATGGAGCCATGGGGATTGACACAGTGTCCCTCATCGAAACTCTGTACTCTCCCTCTGAAGAAATAGCATGAGCAATTGAAGCAGCCAAGGTGGTGCCGACAAGGCACTTGACCTAAGGAACCAGAGTCCTGGAAACTTGGTCAGGTTGACCCAACTCCAGAGATTGGAACTGAGATGAGGCCACCTGAACACCAATCAGGGACCAGTCTGATGAGGTCAACCCAAGGTCTTAAGTGGAGAGAGCTGAGACCTTTCGGGTCTGACAACTCCTGGGATTGGAGCCTCCTGCCTCCCACATGGAGACAGTAATTGACAGAAGCGATTTGAACATCTCGAGGTGGGCAGTTACATCTTGCAAGCCCAGGTAGCCAGCCAAGGTGGATCCTGACTCAACCTACATTCACATTCCCAGACCCAGGGTCAGCAAGTGTCTGTAGTGCAGTGATGGTATCCTTCTATTTAATCTAATTGTTTTTTAATGTATTTATTGTTCCTTGTTTTTAGTTGTAAGAGCCAGTCTTCGGAGATGGGGCGGCATATAAGTTCAAATAATAATAATAATAATAATAATAATAATAATAATATTCAGCCAGAGATGACAGAAGAACCGGTCCCATACAGCTGGTCCAACCTGCTGGAGATGGACAGCGGCTGCCCTCCCCCTCACCAGCTGACTTACATGCTACTGCCAGCAGAGTGTAATTACCTCATGACTGGGCCTTTTATCCTGGCCAGGGGTGGGTGCAGTACCAATGGATGCCAGCACCGTTCATGCCACAGCTCCTACCCTGCAGACAGCCCCAGCCCAGCAGCCAGCTGCGGTGCAACAACCAGTCCCTGCCCTGCCACTGGATGTCCCAGCCACACCTCCAGCAGTGCAGCCAGTCCCTCAAGCTGTGGTTCCACTGCTGAGATTCAGAGCAACTTTTGATGGGACCCCAGGGAAGTTGGCATATTTCCTCAACCGAGTCTGGGCGTACATTGACCAGTATGGAGACCAGTACCAATCTGATCATGACTTGATCTCAGCAATTGGGGATGGAATGAATGAGGGTGAAGCAACTGAATGGATAGCCCAACTACATGATAAAGGGGCTGCTGAGCTAGACAAAGCCGATGAATTTGTCCAGCTGCTCTGGGCCAGATTTGAAGACATGGGTTGCAGGAATTAGAATGAAGCCCTGATTAAAACTATGAAACAGGGGAATCATTTCCCTAAGGAGTTTGTCTGGGACTTCAGAAGAGTGGCCAGGAACCTTAGACACTGGCCTGTGTCAATCCTTATCAACTATTTTAAGGAGGCCATAGACCCAGAAATTAGGAAAGCGTGTGGCATCCGAGGGGTTCCAAACTGGCTGCAGGACTGGTACACCATGGCCATGGCAATGGATTGGAAATCAATCCTCACTGCAAACCCACACAAGAGAAGCAGGCAAGAAGACCCTGAGCCGGCAGGCCCCAGTGAAGCCACCTGAACCACCACTGGCCCAACAGCCTAGCATAATTAAATGCTACAGATGCGGTCAACCAGGGCACCGAGCGTCCAAGTGCTTAGCTCCTGCTCCCTCAACCTTGACCTCCCACAGCAGCCAGAGGAAGGAGGACCCCAAGGAAGCCACCGGACATGAGCCAATTTACCCAACAAACCATAGTGGTTTCCCTCCTGCAAATGGAGGCAAGGGACCTCTGGCCAGAGAAACCCACTCCAGAACTGCTAGCAGGGATGACAGCATGATGGTGAATGGATCCATCCACCCTTTTCACTATTAAAGTTAGGCTAGTAATGCCAGAAACTGGGGTGGAAGGGGAAGTAGAAGCAGTGATAGATATGGGCTGTACCAGGTGCCTAATTGGGTTCCCCATCATTGAGCAGTTAGGAATAAAGACAAAACCCCTGGTCCAGCCAACTCGCTTCGAGCAAGTAGACAGGACACTGATATCATACAGGAAGGGGATGAGTGGAAAACTGCTTTTAACTGCCCACTTGGCAGTTTCCAATTCCGAGTTATACCTTTTGGACTACAAGGGGCCATGGCAGTCTTTATGCAACTAATTAATGAAGTGCTACATGAGCACTTATATAATGGAGTTCTAGTTTATTTGAAGAACTTTCTCATCTTCAGCAAAATGCTAGAAGAGCATGTTAAATTGGTACAGCAAGTATTGAAAAAACTCCTAGCCGCAAAACTCTATGCAAAGCTGTCCAAATGTGAGTTTCATAAGACCTTCCTAGACTACCTGGGCTACTGAGTGACAAATAAAGAGATCGAAATGGAACCAGGGAAAGTGAAAGCCAGGCTAGATTGGCAGCCACCCAGCACACACAAACAGCTCCAAAGCTTCCTGAGGTTTGCCAACTTCTACAGGCAATTTATTCCCGTGTTTGCAGAGGTAGCCCTTCCCCTAACAGAGTTACAGAAGACAGGGCCCTCTCCCATGAAATTGCATCTGACTCAGCCGTTAGCTTGGACAATGAACTGTCAAAAAGCATTCGAGAAATTGAAGCAACTATTCACAGAAGAGCCTATCCTCCTGACCCTGACAGACAATTCATTGTTCAAGCCAACACCAGTGATGTGGCAGTGGCTGCTCTGCTCTTCCAGCAAAACCCTCAGGGTCAATTGTTGCCTTGTGCATATGTGTCCAAAAAATTGACTGACACAGAGTGGTGCTGGCAGTTTGGAAGAAGGAGGCATTTGCAGTCTGGTGGGCTCTCCTGTCATGGTGCACTTCCTAGAAGGAGCTAAAGTGCCTTTTGTGGTTTGGGCTGACCACAAAAACCTCAAAGCCCTAAAAATGCCCCAGAAGTTTTCCCTAACCAAGTTCACTGGGCTCAATACTTCAAATGCTTCAATTTCCAGCTTAAATACATCATGGGGAGAGAACCTGTTAGCTGATGCTCTGTCAAGGAAACCCCAATATGACAGCCGGTGAGAGGAAGTCGTCCATGCTATGGTCCCTAATACACAAAGTGCAGCTCAAGTCACCACTAGGAGCCAAGCCAGATGCTAAACCACCACTCTTGAAGAAAAGCTAGCAACAGACCTTAAAGCGGTGCTACTAATCAACCCATGGTTCATGGAAAACCAAGACACTCTAACCATGAGAGAGGGGTTGGCATGGAATGGATCCAAGCTCTATGTACCCAACAGCTTAAGGCTCATGGTACTACAGTGGAGTCATGACTTTCCTGGCTGGCCACTTTGGATTCCTAAAAACTCTTCACTTGGCTCGGAGGCAGTTTTGGTGGCCAAAAATGAAAGCATATGTAGAAGACTATGTAAAAAGTTGTGCCATTTGTGCCACTATGAAATTGAAGCCAGGGAAGCCTTCTGGTCTCCTCCAACAAGTGGCTGAACCCTGTCATCCCTGGGAAGAGATTGCAATAGTGGAGCTTTCTAAAAGTGGGGGACACACAGAAATTTGGACTGTAATTGATTAATTTTCTAAGCAAGCCCATTTTACTGCTTGCTCTGGACCACCCTCAGCCAAAAAATGAGCCAAGATGTTTGTTAAGCAAATATACAGGCTGCACAGAGTACTGCGATGAATAATTTCAGAGAAAGGGGTTCAGTTCATCACCCAATTCTGGAGGGAGTTCTTGAAGTTCATTGGATCTTCCCAAGGACTTAGCTTAGCTGTTCATCCGACTACGAATGGGGCCATGGAACATATGAACGCCATGGTGGAACAATACATCAGATGTTATGTAGATTACCAACAAGAACATTAGGCGGATTTACTGCCATTTGCAGAAGAGGCTTATAACAATACAATGCACAGTAGCACTGGTTTAACCCCTCTTCAGGTCACCCGTGGCATGGAATTTGTTCCCATGCCAGAACTGCCAAGGGAACAACCCATCTCCGTGTCATTAACTGAATGGATGGAGTCATTAAAGAAGGGTTGGGAAAATCCCAAAAAAGTGCTAGTGGAAGCAGCGGAAGCATATAAAAAGCAAGCTGATAAACATTGATCACTCCAACCCCCTTTTTGGGTGGGAGATTGAGTTTATCTATCAACCAAATACATTAGACTAAAATTACCTAGTAAGCAATTAGGACCTAAATTTTTAGGACCTTTTCCTATAGTGAAAGTGATTAATCCGGTGACTGTATAATTAAGTCTCCCTCGAATACTAGGGAAAATACATCCAGACTTCCATAGTAGTTTATTAAAACCAGCTGTCAGTTCAAGACTGAGGCCAATGCCAGCAGCACCTCCCAAACCGATTGTGGTACAGGATGAAACCCATTATGAAGTGAAAAAAAATCTAGATTCTAAATTGCACAGAGGCAGATTACAGTATCTGGTTCATTGGAAGGGGTACCCTTTGTGAGAAGCTACTTGGATTAAAAGCTGGGATGTCAAAGCGGATGCCCTAGTAAAGCAATTCCATGATAAATTCCCAGACAAGCCAATGGGTCCTCCTGAGGGGGGAATGTGGTTAATTGCTTGCTGATTGAACTAACCCTCTGATTGTTTCTCATTCCAGGACATGATTCTCACTTGAAGGGCGGAAGCCAGTCAGCTTGGAAGCTGACTTTTTGAGGCTGCTGGGCTGCCACATTCAGTACCTGGGAATTTGGGAGGGGGATTTCAAGGAGTGGTGGAAGATTAGCCATAACAACATTCCTTTCTCAGAAAGTCAAGGACCTGTTACTCTGCACCTAGAGGGAGTGCTGAGGATAGTCTCCAGTTGAAACAAAGTAATGATTGGACCATGTGATGAACTATTGGGTGCAGGGGTTGGATTTTGGATTCTCTTTGGGCTAGGAAAAACCCAGAAATATCAGATTCGAGTTTTCATCAGATGTGCCAATATGACATCTCTAATAAATTGGATCTTTGAGAAGATGACAGTCTCAGAGTCTTTTAATTTGGGGGTTGTTACTGACATTTGTCTGCAAAGTCCATATATCTTAATTGGTTTAGCATGAATTGCCAGTTCACATTATCCAACACCTTTTTAGCATCTAGGAACAACAATGCCAATTGCTTTTCATTATGTGCTTCGTAGTATTCCAATGTAATACTAGAGTAATATTACTCTCATATTATTTCTTACCTACCTTTTAGGTAGAAAACCATTTTGATCAGGGTGTGTGAACTCCAAGAATCTCTTCAGTCTTTCTGCTACTACTGAGATAAATATTTTATAGTTGGTATTCAGTAGAGATATGGGTCTATAGTTCATTATTTGTGTTAGATTTGAATCCTCTTTTGGTATCAAGGTGATGTTAGCTTCCATCCATGATAGAATTCTTTATTGGCCAAGTGTGATTGGACGCACAAGGAATTTGTCTTGGTGCAAATGCTCTCAGTGTACATAAAAGAAAAGATACATTCGTCAAGTCAAGAATCATAAGGTACAACACTTAATAATATTCATAGGATACAATAAGCAATCAATCAATCATACTAGGAAACAGTCAATATAAATCGTAAGGATACAAGCAACAAAGGTACAGTCAAACAGTCATAAGTGGGAGGGGATGGGTGATAAGGAGTGATGAGAAGATTAAGAGTAATAGTAGTGCAGACTTTGTAAATAGTTGGACAGTGTTGAGGGAATTATTTGTTTAGCAGAGTGATGGTGTTCGGGGAAAAACTGTCCTTATGTCTAGTTGTTCTGGTGTGCAGTGCTCTATAGCATTGATTTGAGGGTAGGAGTTGAAACAGTTTATGTCCAGGATGTGAGGGATTTGTAAATATTTTCACAGCCCTCTTTTGACTCGTGCAGTATACAGGTCCTCAATGGAAGACAGGTTGGTAGTAACTGTTTTTTCTGCAGTCCTAATTACTCTCTGAAGTCTGTGTCTATCTTGTTCGGTTGCAGAACCAAACCAGACAGTTATAGAAGCGCAGATGACACTCAATAATTCCTCTATAGAACTGTATCAGCAGCTTCTTGAGCAGTTTGAGCTTTCTGAGTTGGTGCAGAAAGAACATTTTTTGTTGTGCTTTTTTGATGATGGTTTTGATATTATGTGTCCATTTTAGGTCTTGTGATATGATAGAACCTAGAAATTTGAAGGTCTCTACTGTTGATACTGTGTTGTCTAGTACTGTAAGAGGTGGTAGTAAGGGAGGGTTTCTCTTAAAGTCTACCACCATTTCTATGGTTTTGAGTATATTCAGTTCCAAATTGTTCCGGTTACACCACAGGGCAAGTTATACAACCTCCCATCTGTATGCGGATTTGTCGTTGTCTCAAATGAGACCAATTACTGTTGTATCATCTGCAAACTTCAGTATTTTAACAGATGGATCATTTGAGATGCAGTCATTGGTATGTAGGGAGAAGAGAAGTGGAGAAAGCACACAGCCTTGGGGGGGGGGGCTGTTGTAATTGTACAGGTATCAGATGTGATTCTGCCTAGCTTCACCTGCTGCTTCCTGTCTGTTAGTATCTGTTACAGAGGTGGTATTCAGCAGGTTCTGACCAATTCTGGAGAATCAGTAGTGGAAATTTTGAGTAGTTCAGACAACTGTTAAATACCACCTCTGATTGGAGATTTTACAGTATCCTTCCCCTGCCACGCCCACCAAGCCACACCCACAGAACCAGTAGTTAAAAAAATTGAATACCACCACTGATCTGTTAATATCTGTCTGTTAATATGATGGTGGTATCTTTGCTTCAGATAAAACTGCATTGTATACCTCTAATAATGATTGGCCCAAGATACCTTCTAGCTATTTTTATATTTCTTCTGGTAGCCCATCTGGGCCTGGTGTATTTTTGTTTTTTAATCACCTCTCCTGGTTCTGTTGTAGTTATTTTTTTATTCAGCATAGATTTCATTGTTTCTGGTACTTTAGGTAAATTAGCTTTTCCTCGATATTATAGTATTTTCTCCTCTGGATATTCCTCATTATCATATAGTTCCCTATAAAAGTCCTGGATAATATTATTTTTTTCCTCAATTTGATAACATAGGGTATGAGGAATTTCAGCCCCAACCTTTTTGAGGGCTTTAGGGACTGCAAGAACCTTGTTTATTATTTATTTATTTATTGAATTTATATTGCCACCTATTCACCCATGGCGACTCAAGGTGGCTTACAGAATGTAAAACCATACTTTTAAAAAACCATAAAAACTAACAAAAAGAATCAAATAAATTAATAAAGTACAATAAAACAAAATCTGGAAAAATAAATAAATAAATAACCACCACCACCCAACTCCCACCCTCCACCCCGACGATAGCAGATCACACAAGCCATTTGATGGGCTCCATCCTGCTCTGGGATCCCCAGGCCCACTGGCAGAACCAGGTCTTCAGTGCCTTCTGGAAGAGTATTAGAGAGGGGGCCATTCTAATCTCTGGGGGAATGGTGTTCCAGAGACGGGCAGCCACCATGGAGAAGGCCCTTCTTCTGGGTCCCATCAGGTGTATCTCCCTCAGGGATGGGACCTGCAGCATTCCCTGCCTCCCTGCTCTGATGGGTCGGGTAGATGTGACTGGCAAGAGTCGGTCCCTCAGATAACCTGGTCCCAAGCCATGAAGGGCTTCAAAGGTGACAACCAGCACCTTGAATTGCACCCAGAAGCAAATCGGCAACCAATGCAACTCCCTCAGGAGAGGTGATACATGTGCACACTGGGTCTGCACAAAACCATGCAGACCGCTGCATTTTGCACCAACTGGAGCTTCTGGATGTTCTTTAAGGGCAGGCCCATGTAGAGCGCATTGGAATAATCAAGATGGGAAGTGACTAGGGCATGAGTGACTGTGAGTAGGGACCATTGGTCCAGAAAAGGGCATAACTGGTGCACAACCCATAGTTGTGCAAACGCCCTCCTGGCCACAACTGCCATCTGCTCTTCAAGCAGGAGTTGTGAGTCCAGGAAAACCCCTAGATTATGCACAGGGTCTGTTTGGGGTAGTGCCACCCCATCCAAGACCAAAGATGGCAATTCTCCCTGAGCCAACGAACCCCAAACCCAGAGCCACTTGGTCTTGCAAGGGTTTAGTTTCAATCTGTTGCTCCCCATCCAGCTCCTAACAGCCTCCAGGCACTGCGAGAGGGACGACACAGCAACACTTAACTGACCATGGGCCGAGACATACAGCTGAGTATCATCAGCATATTGGTGATACTTCCGTCCATGGTGATGGATGATCTCACCCAGCAGCTTGATATAAATGTTGAACAGGAGCAGAGAGAGTACCGAGCCCTGCGGAATCCCGTAAAGCAGTGGGCAAGGGCTGGATCTCTCCCCTCCTATCAACACTGACTGAGAGTGGCTGTAGAGGAAGGAAGTGAACCAGGACATCACAAGGCCTCCCACTCCAATTCCCTGAACCCACTCCAGGAGAATCCCATGGTCAATGGTATCAAAAGCTGCTGAGACGTCAAGTAGAACAAGGTTGGATACACTACCCCTATCCCGCTCCTGCCAAAGATCATCCAAAAGTGCAACCAATGCTGTTTCTGTCCCAAATCCAGGCCTGAATCCTGACTGGTAGAGGTCAACATAATCTGTTTCATCCAGAAAACTCTGGAGCTGATGCACGACCACCTTCTCAACAACCTTCCCCAAAAAGGGAAGATTGGAGACAGGTCAGAAATTATCTAACCGGGTGGAGTCCAGTGATGGCTTCTTAAGAAGGGGGCAGACCACAACCTGTTTAATGTGCTGGGGCACCATCTCTTCCTGTAGGGAAGCATTAATCACCACCAAAGTCCACCCGCCTGTCACCTCTTGGGAAGCTTTCACAAACCAGGAGGGACATGGGTCTAAAACACAGGTGCTTGCACGCATACTCCCTAGGATCTTGTCCACTTCCTCAGGAGCGACAGGGTCAAACCATTCCCAGATAACAGGGCAAGAACCTGCCTCAGGAGCTTCCACTGGCCCAGCAACCATGCTGGCATCTAACTGGGAATGAAGTTGAGCAGTTTTGTCTTCCAGAAAATCCGCAAATTCCTCAGCACCCCTTCAGGTAGACCTCAATCTCCTCCTTCCCCAGAAGGAGGCAGCTCACCTTAAAGAGGGTCGCTGGGCAATTACCTGCAGATGCAATTAGTGTGGAGAAGTATTTACACTTCGCCGCACAAATTGCCACGAGGTAAGCCTTAGTAGCAGCTCTTATCCGTGTTCGATCGAGTTCATCTCCTGTCTTCTGCCAGCAGCACTCTAGACGTTTCCTCATGCATTTCCTCTCTCTCAGTTCCTCTGTATACCACAGGGCACAGAGAGGTCTATGGGTGAGGAGCGGTCGCAAGGGTGCAATCCAGAGCCTCAGTCACCTTCCTATTCCAAACAGTGACTAAGAGCTTGGCTGGACTGCACAGTAGATTTGCAGTTATAACCTCCAGTTCCTTCTGGAACCTATCCAGGTCCATTAGTCGACAGGGGAGGACCAATCTAATAGGTCCTGCCTCCCTGCGGGGGGTGGGGGGTTGCAGCTTTTGAGAAACTCTTTGCCACCAGACTGTGATCCATGACAAGGGGACCAAGGACAGGCCCACCAATTCCAGGTCACATAGACACTGCTCCAACAAGAACACCAAATTGGCTGTGTGACCACTATTACTAGTGAAGCTCTGGATAATCTGGGACAGGCTCATGGAAGTCATGATTTCCATGAAATCTCGGGCTACCTCCACCCCCAGAGAAGGCAGGTTGAAATCCCCCAGAACTATAAGCCTGGGGAATTCCACCACCAGATCTGTGGTGAGGTCCAGCAGCCCAGGTAGGGAAGCTGCCATGCAGCAGGGAGGCTGGTACAGCAGCAGCAATCCTACCTGATCCCTTGAGCCCAGCCTAAGAAAAAGGGTCTCACAGCCAGGCACTTGAGGAACAACTGGAGGCTACTAGAGATTCTCTTATAACAACAGCCACACCTCCTCCCCGGCCCTGAAGTCTAGACTGGTGCCATGTTCAATAACCCACGGGGCACATTTCTACAAGGGGAATGCCTCTCTCTGGACCCAGCCAGGTCTTGGTTATACAAGCCAGATCAGCCTTCTCTTCGAGGATCAAATTGGCAATAAGGCTAGCCTTATTGCAGTCTGATCTGACATTTAAAGCAGCAGCCTAAGACCAGGGCCACCACAGATCTGCTGACCTGGAAAACAAGGGGGAAGAACACAAGACTGATAACTAAACACCGAGGTCACATTCCCCATGCCTGCCCCCCCATCTCCCATATCTCCCATTACCTGACACCACTGAAATAGAATGCCCTCCTCTGCCTTCCTTGAAAACCATTCCATCCCCCATCCTCAACACTCTTCCTTAAAAAGGGGGGGGGAAACCTACTCCCACTGACAGACTGACAGGGGCAAGGGGAGTCTTACAGGCACTATAACACTTGCTCTCAGTGCCCTCAAACTCCCACCACCCCTTCCTTATTGCTGCAGAGGGGTCAGATCCAGCCCCCCTTATCTCCCAACACACTCAGAATACATCCACTCAATGCACAAATGACACCCTGCCCAGTTGCTCTCACTAACCAAGCAGGGAGCCACTACTCCCCCACCAGCTCTCACCTGGGGGAAAGGGACCAACACACTCACCTCTCCTTCAACTTTCCTTTCCAGCTCCAGGATTCCTCCAGCAGCCTTCCCAGGCCCGATTACAAACATTCATATGATTGCAAAAGTAAGATTGCAGAAGGTAGCCAGAAAAATAGCCAAAAGGCCTGCTATGCTGCACTGGAAATTTAGCAGCTGTGTAGTCCTACAATGTCTCATGAAGTTCACAGTTACAAGCTCCCACTCGCCAGTTAATGTTCTGACCAAGGCTTATTGAGACTAACAAACACACATTAGTCCCAAAACCCTTTTTTCTTTATTTCAACGGCTGTGAATTTTAGTCATTCACATCCCATAATGAGTCTCAAACAATTTGTAAATAGTCCCATGGAAGTCTCCCAAAGTCCTTCAGGATAAGTCTGATAAGCACACACCTTTATCTTCCTTGAAATGCTCCCAATGACTAAATTTCCAATTAGTTATACAAGGCCAAAGGGAGCACAAATTCAACACAGAGCTTCAGGTTTCAAACCGGTTTCAGGTTTCCTGCAAAGTTTCATGTCCCTTTGCTCCTCCTTTATGTCTTATGGGACAGCCAATCACCTCCAAGCCTTACTCCCGAGTCGCCCCTTTTGTCTTAACTGTTCTTGCCTTCTGGCAGCTCTGTACATGCACACTGGGAACAGGCTCCCTTGTTCCTCTGCCCCTCTGCTGTCAGATTCTGGAGGCTCCAGAGTCAGCACATAACATCCAGATGGCCCCAGCCCCATCTCTGTATCAAATGCAGGACCCTCGTCTGAGTCCTCCCCAGACTCTCGGACTGGCCGATGTTCCTCCACACTGTCCGACTCTGCTGACATCTCCGCAGGCTGCTGGTGGACCACAACAGTTAACCTCAGGAAATCCCAATGGCAGCCTGTCACTCTCCACAGAGTAATTAACCACTAGTAGGCCCAGCTGCCAACAAAGGTTAGAGAAACTTGTCTGTTCTGTAGCTCTGCCTCCATCAGATGACCCACACCATCAATTCAGAATTGCAGCTGCTTGTTGAAAGGTATACATGATTCCCCCAGGTTAAATGGTTTAGGCTCCATTCTTTTTGTCTGCCAGCACTTTATAGGTGGGTCGGGCTTCATCTAGCATTTTCTGAACCAGGTATTTTGTAGTTGATTTATCAACTCCTGTAAGGATTGTATTGTGGGTTCACTGGCTGGCAGCTCTGCCATTGGGTTGAATTCTTGGCCAGTGGCTACCTGGAAGGGAGTGAACCCCATGCTTGAGTGCACAGTGTTATTATAGGCAAACTCCGTGAACAGCAGGAGGTGAGTCCAGTTGTCTTGTTGGTACTTAATAAAACATCTAAGGTATTGTTCCAGAACCGAGTTTGTATGTTCTGTCCCACCATTCATTTGGGGATGATGATTCAAACTCAGACTCTGGTCAGTCCCCAAAAATTTGGAGGTGAAGTGGACCCCCCCCTGTCAGAGATTATACAATGTGGGGCATCATGTAGGTGGTAGACATGGTAGAGGAACAGTTTTGCCAGTGTTTTGGCAGTGGGGATCTTTTGACACATGACAAAGGGGACCTGTTTTGAGAACAGGTCAGTGACCACACAGTTTACAGGGTTTTCCGTGCTTTCTGGCAATTCTACTATAAAGTCTATAGAAATCTCTTTCCAGGGTGCTGAAGGTTCCGCTACTGGCTGTAGAAGGTCTGGTGTTTTCCCTTGCCTTTGTTTGGCAGCTGCACAGATGGGGTAGCTGGCTACATAGCTCTCAATGTCTTTTTTGAGGAATGGCCACCTTCTTTTCAGAAGGTGTCAGGTTTTTATGGACCCAAAGTGCCCACTAGCCTTGAGTCATGGCAGGTTTGCATGGTTTTAAGTCTCTGGTTGGCTGGAATGTACAGCTTCCCTCCCACCCAGGGCAAGCCTTCATTCATTCTTTGTGGCTGAGGAACCACTCATCTTTGGTTAAGGCCTGCTTAAAGGCCAAGTAGTGGCATTATCTGGGGAAGCCCCCACCCACTTCACTTGTGCTCTAGTGGTTACTTGAGCAGCTAATTGTGATGCTGGGAGTGAGAGCCTTGATTATTTCTGGCTTCACTGTTGTACTGTGGGAGCCTTGATAGGGCATCTGCCAGGAAATTCTCTCCCCCCTCCAGTAAGTAGCAAAGGGTGAAATTGAATCTTTGAAAGTGTTAGGCCCACCCTGCCTGTTTAGGGGATCATTTTCTTGGGAGCTTTACAGCTTCCAGGTTTTTGTGATCGGTCCACACCTGGAATGGAATCTTGTTCCACTCCAGAAACTGCACCAAGTGAGAAGAGCCCATAGAACAGCATAGGCCTCCTTCTTTCATACTGCCCAACATTGTTCTGTTTCAGTTGATTTTTTGGAGGTGTAGGAACATGGCTGTGTTGGCCCTTTGTGTTCTCCTGCAGTAGGATAGCCTCAATGGCCACATCACTGGCATCAACCTGAATGACAAAAGGCTTTTTCAATTCAGTGGAAAAAAGTCTTTTTAACTTTTTAAATGCTACTTAGCTCTTTATTGTCCATTTTAGGGGTTGGCTGGGTTTTGGCTTGTCCACCCGTCTTGTTTTCAGCATGGGATGAATTGCCTGTAAAAGCTGGCAAAGCTAAGGAAACTCTGCAGTTGTTCCTTGTGCAGGGAAGTGCCCAATCTAGCACCACCCTCACCTTATCTGGGTCCATCTCCACCCTCTCATGGGAGATTTGGTATCTAAGTAATCTATCTTGTCTTGTGGAACTTGCATTTGGACAGTTTAGTATACAGTTTGGCTGCTTGGAGTTTGTTCAGGACTGCTTCGACTAACTTCACGTGCTCCACTTTTGTCTCAGTGTAAATTAACAGTACTGGGGCAGCTACCTTGCGTCTAGTGGGTTGAATGAAGTCCCATGACAGATTTTTATCTATAAATTTCACAGCTTGTCCAGCTCCCTTGGAGCCATGAAATACACCTTTGGTTTTGGTAGCCTGGCCCCAGGGATGATCTTGATGGCACAGTCTATGGGTCAGTGGGATGGGAACTTATCAGAGCTCTGTTCGCTGAACACTTCAGTTAAGTCTTGGTATTCTTGGGCCATATGCCCTGCAGCTGCTCTCCCTCTGACATGACCACCATTTCTTTGCAGGGCTCCCACTCACCTTGGGGCTGTTGTTGCATGGGGCTCGTTGTCCTTTTGGGAATTTCATTTGAATACAATCATATGATTGTATCTTATGATTTATGATCTGTTAGTTATCACTTTGTTGTTTGCATGGGCTCTTGAGAGTTTATGCTCTGGAGACAAATTTTTGTGTGTCCAATCACACTTGGCCAATAAAGAATTCTATTCTGTCCTGTCCTGTCCTGTTTTTTCATTTGCTATTATGCCTTCCTACTTTGTGCATGCATGTGTGTAAGAGAGAAAGAGGGGGGGAGGGAGTGGGGGAGAGAGAGTCTTTAATCATTTTTTGGCTTCTGTCAACTGTCTAGGCAAGGCCTTGCACTTTTCTTGTGAACTTTTTCATAAGTGGCTTAGAGAGAGAGAGAGAAAGAGAGACTGTTCCAAGATAATTTTTGTACCTTTACTGTCTCAGAAAAGCAATTGTTTGTTACATTCGTTTCTGGGTGTGTGACCACATCTTCTCTTTCTTTCCATCTTTCCAAGTAGTCTATGCATAATGTGTCCAAAGAAGGATAATTTAAGCTTGGTAATCTGTGCCTTGAGTAAAAACTGTTCATTAATTTGTTAAAGCATGAAAAAGCATCTATATGCAGCATTTCCAAACAGATTTAAAACAAAAATTCCCATTCTTGTTAGTCCTTTGTCAGTATAATAACTTATAAATCTTCCTTTACCATTGTCAGACTTCAAGAATCTTTCTTGTGCTTGTCTTTCCAGCTGTCATAGTAATGTGGGAAGGGAAGATAAATTGGGCTTTGTGGGGGGGGAAGAGTGCTGGAGGCTTGATACGGTAAACTGTAACACTTGGATAAACTTTATTGTTTATGCTTACTTGCTTACTGCGCAGCCGCAGCATCTTATCTACCCAGGCCAAGGTCAATGGCCAGATGTCTGAATCATCACCTGAAGCCCCACATGACATTATACACATCTCAGAGTGGGTGGCCAGTTGGAGCTATTTGTGGGTGGGAATGTTGCCATAACTTTGTATATGTGATTTTCGTGCCTAATATCTCAGATCTTGAATTCTTTTGATGCTACCACTTGATTTCCAGTAAAAGTCCTTTTCTCTATAACAATGGAGTCTAAAGGTGTCTTTCTTGGATTTTGAATGGAGCCTCACTTGATAACCATCATCATTAAAACACCTTAGAGATTTGCCTTGTATGATACAGCTTTGTACTTATGGAAATTGGTGTTAAGATTGAACCATTTTGCTTCTTTCAAACCTAATGCATTTCAACTTGCCAATGAACTGGGGGGAGAGAAATGGAATGTGAAGAATGTATGCAATGATCACGAGAACTTGGAGCCAGCAAGGACACTGTGTTTGAGAAAGAGAGGGACTGTTCCCATAACAAAAGACCGTCTCACAATTGGACAATGTGATCAACCGGGGGGGCGAGAAGGAGAAAGTATTGTTTAACAGGGCAAGCATTTTCACGGGAAACTAGAACTGGTTTTGTTTCTTCAGTATCAACATGATGCATACAATAACGTTTTACTTTTAGGAATTCAATTCTCCCGAGAGTGTTTCTATGCTTTGGGTTCACTAATTGGACAATTAACAATTGGGTGGGTGGAAGGAGAAGGAGGAGGAGAAAGACTACTTTTCTTACTGAACTAGGAAAATGTGCCTGGAAGTCATATTTGCAGTTGGAGGGAGATAAATGAAGGCTGACATTTTCTGTTTCTGCTCTCTATAAGTGATTGAAGCCCCTTTCAGGTCACAAGACAACTAGGCAGTGTCAATCAAGCCACTACGACCATCCCTTTGAAATGAGCTGCTTATACTAAATGTACTGGTCATCCTTGGAAACTGATAATATCCAGTAAATATCCCAGTATGTTGGCATCCCCACATCTTTCCATGTTGCAAAAAGTGATACTGGAAAGATAATCAAAAACAGATCTCGAACATCTAAAAACAAATAGTTAAATTAGAAGCCAGCATGGGTTTGTTAAAAACAGACCACACTAAACCAATCTTATTTCATTCTTTGACAAAGTGATTAAGTTAGTAGACCAGCAAAATGCTGTGGACATAGTATACCGTGTTTCCCCGAAAATAAGACCTACCCCGAAAGTAAGACCTAGCACTATTTTCTAAACCTGCCCTAATATAAGACCTACCCCGAAAATAAGACCTAGTGTAAATCTCCAGTTCCAGGAAGACTTTTCAGGGAGCAACTGTGCACCCACGAAACACCCCCCCTACACACTCACACCCACTATTTGGCACCATAAATATATAAGACCTACCCCGAAAATAAGACCTAGTGTGTTTTTGGGAGCCAAAAAAAATATAAGACAGTGTCTTATTTTCGGGGAAACACGGTACTTAGATTTCAACAAGGCATTTGACAACATAGACCACAACCTACTTTTTGTAAGCTAGAAAAATGTGAGATGGCTGTCAGAAGATGTGGGTGCTTCATCATTGGAAGTTTTTAAGAAGAAAATGGATAGTCACTTGTCTGAACTGGTATAGGCTCTCCTGCTTGAGCAGGGGGCTGGACTAAAGGACCTCCAAGGTCCCTTCCAGCTCTATTCTGATTGATTCATTTTGGGTAATCCTGTAGTCTGTATGGCAAGAGTTTGTTCAATCCAACGACTTTCTGCCTACCCAAAGTTTTCATTTTAACTGTAGAAGTTACTTGGATGAGTAACAAAATGTGTCAGTTTTAATAAACTTTGGTCCAGTGGCCATGATTTAAACTTTTTAGATAAATTGATTTTCACTTATCACCTCTACATTATTCATACCTTCAGCTATTTCATATCCTTTCTTTAGCAACCTTAGTGGGTGTTCCTTTCAGGTATTTGTTTCCTTCTTTCCTTCAATTTGTTTTTCATGTTTCTGGAAGTCTTTAACATATGAAGCACTAATTCCACTCTATAAAGCCTTAGTAAGACTACACCTAGAATACTGCATCCAGTTTTGGTCACCACACTATAAAAAGATGTCGAGACTCTAGAAAAAGTGCAGAGAAAAGCAATCAGGATGATTAGGAACAAGGTTGGGCTTCAAATTTTTTAGCAAGGGGCTCTCTCCCCTAGTGACTGGCTGGGGGTGTATAGCTGGGTAGTCATGTGATTGGGTGTGTGTGGCCAACTTGATGTCACTTCTTTGCCCTAATTACCTAAAAAAAGATATATACCACAAAAGTTGTTTATTATTTCATGCATTTAATACTTAAATAAAAGACTGGGTGAAACCAGGCTTAATAGCAGTGAATGTGAGAGGGATCTTGGAGTCTTAGTGGAATTTTTGATGAGTTACGTGATTCTTATTATTTGGGAATTAATTCCCTTGGAGGCTAGTGGCTATGTTATCTGATTTTCTCAATGGCTCTCCCTTGCAAGTGCTGAGTGGATTGTTTATCTAGCTTGCAACACTTTTATGAGATGTGAAATGCTCTTGGGTGAATGCCCAGAAGTTCAATTAAGCCTATTAAGAGCTTGCCATGGGCAGCCCATATGATCCCTGTTTTCACTGGCAGAGGGTTGCAAGAGGCCATCACAGCCGAAAACGGAGCTCAGGCACCTGTTTTCGCTGCAGAGCACTTGGGCCACCACAGGTGCCCCCGACACAAGTGATATCAAGCTGGCCAGGCCCATCCTGGTCAGGCCCACCCCAGCCCCCCTAGGTCAAACAGAATCCTTATGCGGCCCACAATAAAATCAAGCTTGACACCCCTGGTCTACCTCATAGTGCAACCAACCATGATACTAGTATCAACAAAGGAATCTTTCAAGGAGATGCATTACCATGTTTGTTATTGTACTGATTTTCCTGTCAACTATGCTGAAAAGTTCAGGTCAGCCATAGTTATCAAACATCCAAAATATTTGCAAGACTATCCCAATTCCTTTACAGAGATGATATGAAGCAGTATGAAAAAGCACTATCTGAAATAGAATTATTGTTCAATTCAGCCTGTATATAAGTGAAGACATTGCAAAGCAATTTGGGCTCAACCAATGTTCCACCTCACAACAACAGGGGAAAATGGTGAAAACCATTTTAATTCCATAAGGAATTAGGCCCTATGGAAACTTCATCAAGAGTCTGGAGGAAGATGATTGTTGCAAATACCTGGACAACCTTCAAGCTGAGCATCTTTTAAGCACACCAAAGTTAAGAAGAAGATCAGAAATAGAAGGAGGAGGAGGAGGAGGAGGAGGAGGAGGAGGAGGAGGAGGAGGAGGAGGAGGAGAGGAGGAGAGAAGAAGAAGAAGAAGAAATAGAAGAAGAAGAAGAAGAAGAAGAAGAAGAAGAAGAAGAAGAAGAAGAAGATGATCAGAAATCAAGAAAGTGAAGAAAATTTTAAAGTCCAAACTCAGTGGAGGAAATACCATCAAGGCAATTAACACCTGGACAAGCCCAATCATTAGATTCAGAATACTAGGAATAGTGGAGTCAACTCAAGCAGAACTAAAAGCCTTGGCCAGGAAGACCATGATAATGAATTAAGCCAGAAATAAGAAGACAGCAGCAGACAGCAAATAGGATTTCTGCAAAGAAGCTGAAGAAATTGTGGACTGCCTTGATAGCTGCTGCAAGAATATCACACAGATTGATTACAAATAACAGCATGACAAAGCAGCAACAGTGGTGCATTGGAAGATCTGCAAGAATTTATTTATTATTATTATTTGGTCTTATTTATTATTTGGTCTTATCTTCCGCCCTATCTCCCGAGGGACTCAGGGCGGCTCACATCACAAAAAACACACAATACAAAAGTTAAAAGAAATTAAAAACTATTAAATCCAATCGACCAAATCATTATCTAAAACCCCATAACAAGACATTTAAAACTAAGACACCCACCCTCAGTCCAGGCCGTCTTGTTTCAATGACCAGGTCTTTAGACTACAGCAGAAGGAGCGGAGGTCGGGGGCCAGTCGTAGCTCCGGGGGAAGTTGGTTCCATAAAGTGGGCACTCCCACAGAGAAGACCCACCCTAGGGACCGCCAGCTGGCATTGTTTGGCTGACGGTACCCCAAGGAGTCCCCGTCTGTGGGCGCACACCGGGCGATGGGCATTCGATGCTATCAGGAGACGCTCCCACAGGTGCCTCGGCACTAAGCCATATAGGGCTTTATAGGTAAGTACCAGCACCTTGAATCTCACGCAGAGGGCAACCGGCAACCAATGCAACTCGCACAGGAGGGGTGTAACATGGGAGTGTTGGGATGCCCCCATCACAACCCACACAGCCACATTCTGCACCAGTTGAAGCCTCCGCGTGGTCTGCAAGGGCAGCCCCATATAGAGAGCATTGCAGTAGTCAACCCGGGATGTAACGAGTGCATGAATTCTATTTGCCTGCAAGCAAGAACTGGTGGGATCATAAAATGGAGAAAATGATAGAAAACGAAGTGCCCTGAGTCTTTAGAATTCAAACAGGGAGCATAAATAACATTCAAGACATAATAGTTGTTGTTAAGAAAGACCCCACCCCCCAAAATACCCTGGATAGCGGATGTGGCAGTATCTGAAGACAGCAGAATGCAAGAGAAAGAACTGGAGAAGATAACAAAATACAAAGGCCTGCAAAGTCTCCAACTTGATACTGACCATGTGCACTTACAAACTGCATGCTATTTTCCCCAAATCCAGGCTGGAAGTGTGGAAGTTGGATTAAACATCCTTGGGAGTGGAATGTAGAGACACAAGAGTAATAAAAAAAGTTGTGCCTTCAAGATGGCGTGCACTGTTCGAAGGACTAAGGTTAACTTATAATGGCTTTCACACTAGGGCTTCATAGTTTCTCGAACTGGATTGCAACTCAGAGAAATTTAAAGGAATGTAGAGAGCAACCTTGTCTTGACAAAATGATAGTCCTATCAACATCTATCCTTGGTCTGACTGCAGAATCCACAATAGTCACTGCAACACTGCAAAGAGAACTCCTGCAATATAGTGATTAAACTTTGGAAATCAGTAGACCAAACCATGGTCAGTTTTAAACTGATGGCCATTGCAAACAACTATTTAAAATGTTTGGACATTTTGTTAAAAATGTTTGGACACAGTTCCCTGATACATCATAGAATCATAGAGTTGGAAGGACCTTTGAAGGTCTTCTGGTCCAACTCTCTGCCCAAGGCAGGAAACCTTATTGCATCCTGGACAAATGTCTATCCAGGCTTTTCTATAAAATTCCAGTAATGCAGCATTCATAACCCTGGGAAGCTGATCCATTGATTAATTGCTCTCCTCTCGGGACACTTGCCTTAATTCCAGGATGGATCTCTCTTTAACAGGCTTCCACCCATTGTTTCTTGTGCTGCACTCATCTCCTAAATCCTATCCACCTAAACATAGATTGACCAGAGAATAAGATGATAACATCTTTGATCAATTGATAAACATACAGTATTTCAGATACCCCTTGTGATAGGAAAACAACATTTAAAAAAAAACATTTTTGAAAAAAAGATAATTTTAAGTTGATAGGTTGTCAGATCATCTTACAAGTTCCCTAAGTTCAATACTGGCAATAGAATCTTTCAATTCCAGGTGGTAAATTGCTTTGACAATCTCTAAATGGGGAAATATTCCAGAGTATTTATTTCATAAAATTCAATCTATATGTCAAAAATTCTAGAAGATAATTATAGTAGGGAAAATGCTCTTGTAGGGAACTATAATAGAAACTTTAACTCCAGAGATTTCAATATTGCTTCTTTTAGGAGGATTTTTGGAACCTTTTGCTCTCTGTTGTAATCTGCAGCTGGGTAAGACTTACCTGAGCAGTTTGCAACCCTCCCTGCCAGGTTCCACATTGAAACTGCTTGTGGGAAATCTGTACGAAGGTTGCAAATTGTGGCCACATGATCATGGGATGCAGAGTCATCCTCTGTGTGAGCTTGGTGCCAAGTGTCCAGATCGCAATCAAAGGATCATGGACGCTCTGGGACAACTGGAACTTCTAGGATTGGTCATAACTACCACTCAGTGCATTATAATATCAAATGTTTGAAGCCAAGGATTACCTGGAAAAGAATTGTGATCTACATTCTCAGGTAAAATTAAAGTAAAATTACCTGTTTCTTTTAATAAATAGCCATCATGGAGTTGGCGAATAACTGATAGATCAAAAAGAAAAGAGTGAGAATGAATAGGAAGAGGCTGAATTAATTGTATTTTTTTCTCACCTTTTCTTTTTATGCTTATTAACTGCAACCTCCTCAGAAGTACCCTGGATGCCTGCAGAAATACTATTGTTCCTCCTGTGATGTTAGCATCTCCCACCAAAAGACAGGAAAGAGAGGCCTGAGAAATGGAACTCGCGCTTAAGGATCCACCAGTCAAACAAACATCATAACGGTAAGTCCTGGAAAGCACCGCTCTGTGAATCAGCACAGTTCTCTTATCAACACTGGCAGGTGGGAAGTGAGGAACAGCCGCAGTAAAATGGCTTTGGGGATCCTTCTTGAAGACTTTGACCACAATAAACACAACAATGCAGACCAGGAACACAAAGGAGACGGCAGCCAAGCAGATCACCAAATACTTGGTCAAGGTTTGTCTTCTTCTCTGCACACTGACATCCACCCTCCTCAGGAAGGATCTGCCATCCACAAGAAGAACATTACAACACCGTGCTGGTCTGTGGAGGAAGACCGCTTGTCTCTGACCTGTATCACCAGCCTCTGCTTGTTAGTGTCTCGCCATTCAGGGCTCTCCTGGTTTTCACTTCCCATTCTGCGCTCCTATGCTGAAAAGGGCTGGGTCTGTGGCCTTCAGCAATTCATAGGAAAGCCAAGAGTTTTGGCCAGAATCTGCATCCACTGCAACCACCTTGGTGACCAGATAGTCGGCCTCAGCTGACTTGGGAACCAGCTCATTGCATGGGGATGTTGTTCTGAGGGGATACAGGAAGAAGGGAGCATTGTCATTCTCATCTATAATGTGGATTTGGACAATCACTTCTGAGCTCAGGAAGGAGAACCTCCATCAGATGCCCTCACAGTAACACTGAAGCCTCTTATCTGCTCATAGTCCAGGGATCGGAGGGCATACATGTTTCCGGTTTCAGAGTTGATTGAGATGTAAGAGGTCACCAGGCCCTCACTCTTCCCGGACAGAACTAAGTAACTCACTTTAGCATTCAGCTTTATGTCCAGATCCAGAGCATGGACTGAGCCGATGAGCAAGCCTGGAATATTATTCTCCCGGATCTGCATGTCATATGAAGACTTTTCAAAAAGGGGAGCATTGTCATTGACATCGGAGATCTGAACATTAACCAATCTTGTTGAAGTGAGCCTAGGAGATCCCCAGTCAATGGCTGTAATGGTGATGTTGTATTCAGTGACTGTCTCTCTGTCTAGTGGACTTTGGAGCACAAGCTGATAAAAGTTGTTTGTGGTGGCTTTCAGCACAAAAGGAAGGTTCATCTCCACGGAGCAGACCGTTTTGCCATTGTCCCCAGAGTCTTGATCTCTCACACTGAAGAGGGCCACCATTGTGTCCGGGGGAGAATCCTCCTTTAAAGTGCTGGTCAGAGATATGATGGACACTTCTGGGGGATTGTCATTCTCATCTTCAACCTCTATCAGTATCTTGCACTGACCTGGAAGACCCCCACCATCTGTTGCTCTGATGCTCATGCTATAACTCCTCTCTTTTTCATAATCAATCTGTCCCCAAACAGTTATTTCACCAGTAATTTCATTTAAATGAAACAAATTGTTGATTCGTTCAGGCATTTGATGGAATGAATAGAAGATCTGTGCGTTTGAACCCATATCAGTATCTGTAGCTTCCACCTTAATCACAAGAGTGCCCTTAGAGAGATTCTCTTTTATTCTTGCCTTATATTCAGACTTTCTAAACAGAGGAAAGTTATCATTATGATCCAGAACATTAATATTAATTTTAACTGTGCCGCCTTTTGAACTCCTCCATCAATAGCCATTAGAATCAATCCAAGTGTGTGGCATCTTCTCCCTATCTAATCCTTTTCTTCAAAACAAGGTATATATTGTCATCTTCATTCTTTATGTACTTCAAGCTGAAAATGCTCATTGGAACTGAGAATGTAATTTTGATGCTATTCTCTCCAATGCCATCCTGAGCTAACTAAGGGAATATCATTATTGAATATTTTCAGGAATGTCCACCTTAACTTCATTTTTCCAAAATTTGGGTGCATTGTCATTCACATCTTCTATCTTGATTTCAATATTAAAAATCTCTAAAGGGTTTTCCAAACCAGCTGAGAAAGAAGTAGACAAGGATCACTCTGGACAACATAAAGCTTCTCTGTCTATTTTATCATTAATCAACAGATTC
>CM019150.1:121746785-121796937 GCA_009733165.1 Naja naja | reverse complement strand
TTGAAAAATAGCTTGACCTCCTCCTCTCTGTGGCAGCCTCTCAAATATTGGAACACTGCTATCATGCTCCCCTGATCCTTCTCTTCACTAGACTGGCCATGCCCAGTCCAGTTCCTGCAACTGTTCATCATATGTTTTAGCCTCCAGACCCCTAATCATCTTGGTTGCTCTTCTCTGCACTCTTTCTAGAGTCTCAACATCTTTTTAATAGTGTGGTGACCAAAACTAGATGCAATACTCCAGGTGTGGTTTTACTAAGGCTTTATAGAGTGGTATTAGTACCTCACTTGATCTTGATTGTATCCCTCCATTAATGTAATTTAGGATTGCACTGGCTTTTTTGGCTGATGCCGCACACTGTTGGCTCATATTATACTGGTTGTCCACTAAGACTCCAAGATTCCTCTCAGAGTTACTGCTATTAAGCCTGGTTTCACCCAGTCTATATGTGTACATCGGGTTTTTTTTGCCTAAGTGTAGGACTTTACTTTTCTCTACATTGAATTTCATTTTGTTAAATAGGGCCCAGTGTTCATGTCTGTCAAGATCCATCTGGATCCATCTCGGGTGTTAGCTATTCCTGCCAGCTAAGTTCCCCTTCTATTCCCTCATCTAAGTAGTTTATGAATATATTGGAGAGTACTGGGCCTAAGACAGGACTTTGTGGTACCGCACTACTTAGTTCCCTCTATGTAGATGTAGTACCATTAAGGACTACTCATTGAGCATAGTTTGTCAGCCAGTTTCAAATCCATCTGGTGATGATTCTATCTATCCCACTTTTTTCTAGCTTACCAAGAAGTAAGTTGTGGTCTACTTTGTTGAATGCCTTTCTGAAGTCTAAGTCTGAAGTCTGATAAATTATCATTGGACACATTTGAGATGGTGATGAGTCTGGATATAGGCTGGAGGTTGAACAATTGGCCCTGTGATGCAGCTGTAACAATCTGGAGCTGAACATGTTTAAAACTGTAGAGATGAGAATGGATTTTAGAAGGAGCTCTTCTATTCTACTGCCTCTTACCATATTAGACAGTACAGTATCAACAATAGAGTCCTTCAAAATTTTGGGTTCTATAATCTCCCAGGATTTAAAATGGACACAATATTAAAACCATCATTAAAAGGGCACAACAAAGAATGTTCTTCCTGCATCAACTTGGGAACTTCAGACAGCCTCAGGAGCTGCTGATACAGTTTTACAAACAAATTATTGAGTTTGTTATTCCTATTTTTATAACTGTCTGGTTTGGTACAGCAACCAAACAGGATGGGTACAGACTCCAAAGGAAAAGCAATTGCAACCAGACTGCCTTCCATATATATCTTCCTGTATACTGCATGGGCCAGAAGGAGGGTTGAGAAGATATCTGCATACCCCTTACAATCTGAACATAAAATGTTTCAACTCTTCCCCCTGGGATATCACTTGTTTGTTACATTCCTTCCTGGGTGTGTGACCACATCTTCTCTTTCTTTCCAACTTCCTAAGTAGCCTATGCATAAAGTGTCCAAAGAAGAATAATTTAAGCCTGGTAATCTGTGCCTTGAGTGAAAACAGTTCATTAATTTAACAAAGCATGAAAAAGCATCTATATGCAAACAGATTTAAAACAAAAATTTCCATCCTTGTTAGTCCTTTGGCAACAACTTATAAACCTTCCTTTACTATCATGGTTAAAATACCTTAGATATTTGCCTTGTATGATACAAGTTTGTACCTATGGGATGTGGGATGGGTGGAAGGAAGAGGTGGGGGAGAAAAACTATTTTTCCTAGTGCACTAGAAAAATATGCCTAGAAGTCATGCTGCAACCATCCAGTAAATGTCCCAGTATCTTGGCATCCTGTCCCCACATCTTTCCATACTGGAAAACATAATTAAAAAGACTTTCTAAAACAATGCAAAACTTGTAGAAGGAATGGTGATCTCTACTATAAACTAAATCTTAAAGCCAGTCCGTGGTTCCTCAACAAATAACAAAATAGTTGCTCAGGAATAACTAAAAGAGCAAAAACACAAAAAGTGGGAATAGATAGAAAAAAGGCTAGATAATTGCATGTTTTCCTCACCTCTTTCTTTGCGCCATTAATTTCAACCTGCTCAGATATATCTTGGGGTCCAGAAGAAGTCCAGTGGTTGCCTGTGACGTTAGCATCTCCCATGGAAAAGACCGGAAAGAGAGGCCTGAGAAATCGGAACTCGCTACTTAAGGATCCACCAGTCAAACAAACATCATAACGGTAAGTCCTGGAAAGCGACCCGTTCTGTGAATCAGCACAGTTCTCTTGAGTATCAACACTGGCAGGTGGGAAGTGAGGAACAGCCGCAGTAAAATGGCTTTGGGGATCCTTCTTGAAGACTTTGACCACAATAAACACAACAATGCAGACCAGGAACACAAAGGAGACGGCAGCCAAGCAGATCACCAAATACTTGGTCAAGGTTTTGTCTTCTTCCAGTTCTGGCACACTGACATCCACCCTCCTCAGGAAGGGATCCGAAAAGCCATCCACAAGAAGAACATTAAACAACACCGTGCTGGTCTGTGGAGGAAGACCGTTGTCTCTGACCTGTATCACCAGCCTCTGCTTGTTAGTGTCTCGCTCATTCAGGGCTCTCCTGGTTTTCACTTCCCCATTCTGCGCTCCTATGCTGAAAAGGGCTGGGTCCGTGGCCTTCAGCAATTCATAGGAAAGCCAAGAGTTTTGGCCAGAATCTGCATCCACTGCAACCACCTTGGTGACCAGATAGCCAGCCTCGGCCGACTTGGGTACCAGCTCATTGCATGGGGATGTGTTGTTCTGGAGGGGATACAGGAAGAAGGGAGCATTGTCATTCTCATCTATAATGTGGATTCGGACAATCACTTCTGAGCTCAGGGAAGGAGAACCTCCATCAGATGCCCTCACAGTAACACTGAAGCCTCTTATCTGCTCATAGTCCAGGGATCGGAGGGCATACATGTTTCCGGTTTCAGAGTTGATTGAGATGTAAGAGGTCACCAGGCCCTCACTCTTCCCGGACAGAACTAAGTAACTCACTTTAGCATTCAGCTTTGTGTCCAGATCCAGAGCATGGACTGAGCCGATGAGCAAGCCTGGAATATTATTCTCCCGGATCTGCATGTCATATGAAGACTTTTCAAAAAGGGGAGAGTTGTCATTGACGTCAGATATCTGAACATTAATCAATCTTGTTGAAGTGAGCCTAGGAGATCCCCAGTCAATGGCTGTGATGGTGATGTTGTACTCAGACACTGTCTCTCTGTCTAGGGGACTTTGGAGCACAAGCTGATAAAAGTTGTTTGTGGTGGCTTTCAGCACAAAAGGAAGGTTCATCTCCACAGAGCAGACCGTTTTGCTGTTGTCTCCAGAGTCTTGGTCTCTCACACTGAAGACGGCCACCATTGTGTCCAAGGGAGAATCCTCCTTTAAAGAGTTGGTCAGAGATATGATGGACACTTCTGGGGGGTTGTCATTCTCATCTTCAACCTCTATCAGTACATTGCAGTGCCCTGAAAGACCCCCTGCATCTGTTGCTCTGATATTCATGTTATAGCTTTTCTCTTTTTCATAATCAATCTGTCCCCAAACAGTTATTTCACCAGTAATTTCATTTAAATAAAACAGATTGTTTATCCTTTCTAGGACTCGATGGAATGAGTAGAGGATCTGTGCATTTGAACCCATATCAGTATCTGTAGCTTCCACCTTAATCACAAGAGTGCCCTTAGAGAGATTCTCTTTTATTCTTGCCTTATATTCAGACTTACTAAACAGAGGAAAGTTATCATTATTATCCAGAACATTAATATTAATTTTAACTGTGCCGGTTTTCTTTGGAACTCCTCCATCAATAGCCATTAGAATCAATTCAAGGTGTGGCATCTTCTCCCTATCTAATGACTTCTCCAGGACAAGATCTACATATGGGTTTCCATCTTTATTACTTTGCACATCAAGCCGAAAATGCTCACTGGGACTCAGAATATAGTTTTGGATACTATTTTCTTCCAGGTCCTCATCCTGTGCTGATTCCAAGGGGAATGTTGTAGTTTCAGGAACATTCTCAGGAATGTCCAGCACCACTTCATTTTTCCAAAATTTGGGTGCATTGTCATTCACATCTTCTATCTTGATTTCAATATTAAAGATCTCTAAGGGGTTTTCCAAAACCAGCTGAGAAAGAAGTAGACAAGGATCACTCTGGCCACATAAAGCTTCTCTGTCTATTTTATCATTAATCAACAGATTCCCAGTATGAATATCAAGGTGGAAGTATTCCTGAGTGCCCTCAGCAACTAAATGTGCTTTGCGTGTGAAGAGCTCCCCTGTTTTCAGTTTCAACTCCTTGAGCACATTAGCCACCAGAAACCCCCTTTTCTTTTCTTCAGGGACAGAAAAGCGAATTGAAGCACACATTACTCTAAGGAATGAGAAAGAGAGAAGGACATACAGACCTTGCCTTTTCCAAAAGGAATTCTCCATGATTCCAGTCTCTTCCTTGTAGCCTCAGATTCTGCCCCAAAATTCAGTCCTTCCTTCCTTCCTTTATGATTTAATTGTTCAAATCATAGTTAATTGTTCAGTCTTTTGCCACTTTATAATCTGCAAATGTTTCACTGCCAAAGTCAGATTCCTTTTGTTCAATTTTGTGTTACTCTCTGCCCGCATTCTGAGCAAGCAGAACAGAACTAAATTTCTTTGTTAATATCGCCACCATGTGGTGCACTAGGCAAAAATTCTGTTTGTATTGTTAGGCACATCGAATCCATTTTTATCTATCCACCAGCTAGCCTACCAAGCAGATTATCTCATTAGCTGTTTAATTATATAAAAAAAGAAACAGTGACAATCTGCACAAAAAATTTTCAAAGTTGCTGATAAAGGCTGTAATCTAGTCCTTTCACAGTTGAGTTCTGAATGACATATCCAGTGACTCTTTAAATGGCTTCTGTTGTGTGCCCATGGATACTAGGTTACAGATTACAGATTAACAGAGTTGGAAGGACCTTTTTGGTCATCTAGTTCAGCCCCCTGCCCAAGCAGGGGACCTTGCACCATTTCTGACAGATGGCTGTAAAATCTCTTCTTGAAAGCCTCCAGTGATGAAGCTCCCACAACGTCCAAAGGCAAACAGTTCCATTGGTTGATTGCTCTCACTGTCAGAAAATTTCTCCTTATTTCCAGGTTAAATCTCTCCTTGTTCAGTTTCTATCCATTATTCCTTGTCTGGCCTTCAGGTGCTTTGGAAAATAACTTGACCCCCTCCTCTCTGTGGCAGCTCCTCAAATATTGGCACACTGCTATCATATCTCCCCTGGTCCTTCTCTTCACTAGACTAGCCATGCCCAGTTCCTATTCAAGTCTAAACCTGTCTAAATCATTTCTGCTTTGAGACACTTTGGCAACACCTTTCAAGGCATTCAGTTTGGATTACAGGTGACAACATCCTTCCACAATTTTTTGCTGCTGCATCTTGTCCATTTGTGGGGGTGGGGGGGGCCTTTGAATCAGTTTTTTGTTCCTGTCAACTGTCTAGATTACTCCTTACAGTTTTCTTGAAAACTTTTTTTGGAATGGATTTGCTTTTGCCTCCTTCCTAGGCATCAGAAAGAGAGTTTGACCCAAGATCACCTTTCCATGTTACTGTCTCAGAGAAAAAATGTTTATTATATTCATTTCTTGGTGTGTGTCCTCACCTTTCCAAATATTCTCCAGAGAAGTATGTCTTTGCATAATGTGTCAAAAGGAGGATAATTTAAGCTTGGTCATTTGTGGCTCAAGTGAGAACTGTGCATTAATTCATTAAAGCATGAAAATGCATCTGTATGCAGCACTTGCAAACAGATTTTTTAAAAATGTCTATTTTTGTTAGTCCTTTTTTTGTAATAAGTTTTTATTTTATTTTATAACATACAACCATTCCAATTTCAATTGAACAGCGTGTTGTATGGGTACAAATCATTTTAGGAAATAATAATCACAGTATTTACAACAATATTCATTGCATTAATATCAATTATATTAATGTTAATAACCATAATAATCATACTATTTGTTTAACCAAGTTAACGTATCTTCCTTATATCACTAATCCTTTCATATATTTCCCTGTTTCTAGCTCCTGTTTTTGTCAGCTAACTATTGAGAAAATAAGTCCCAAGTCAATAAATATTCAATTTCTTCCTTTTCCTTAATTGTGTTAGCTTAGAGGACTTCTGGTGGTGATGTCATGATGGTGAGAGGAGAAGAAGAATGGGCTCCGTTCCTCAAACCTATTTCTTTGCATTGGGAGGACCCCTGAGGGATACACAGATCCTGAAGAAATTCATGGCGAAGTGGGGAAACTCGAGGAGCTGTGTGGAGGAGGGCGACCATCCCTGCGACGAACAGACATCCTTCTAGCTCAATGTGTAAGTGGCTGCCATCCTTGAATGTTGGCCCCGAAGTCACAAGAGCCCAGTTGAAAGAAGGAAGTTTAGAATAACTGACTGTGGCACCGATTGGATTGGGATGTGCGAAGATCGTGGGCAATGAAAAGAGACTGCTCAAAAAGAAGGTTTGTAAACCGTGGAGGGCGAAAGAGGCAGGAAGAAAGCAGGTTGGAGCTCCAAAAACAGCAGTGAATGGGCGGTGGTGAGACCAGTAGCTGGGAGCAGAGGATTTGCCCAAGAGAGCAGAGTTTGGTGAATTGGAATGAACAAAGAGACAAAAAGAGACTTGAGACCTTAAAAGATACTTAGACTCAGAAGAAAAATGTGGACTTTTAGGGGACAGACGATAGTTTCCAGACCACTTTCATTTGACAGTGTTAAAGACAGAGAGGAACAGAAGAGGAAGTGGCTGATGTAACAGAGATGATCGGAGTCCTTAAAAAGAAGAACAAGTATTTCACAGCAAATTTTCTTTTGTGATAAGATAACTGAACTGAGGAAAGCATTATCTAGGGGTGAAAATATTTGATGAAATGATGAAATGATTGTTGATTTTTGATTGATTGAATCTTGATTAATGAAATAAGTTCATATATATATATAATTATATAATTCAATTTTTGAAATCTAGTTTCATATAATCAGTAATTTGGGATTAGAGAATTAGAGAGTAATTATTTATACTAGATGATATTATAATTATACCTTATATATATCTATATATTTATATATTCATATATTTTATATTCAAATATATTAGAAGGGGGGAACTTGTTAATGAATTAGTGATAAATTTGAAATAAAGTATATAGATTAAAGGACTGTTTGAGTATATACTAAGAAGCAAAACTTGAGATATAGAGATAAGGATTTAAGTAAGCATTTTATAACATATTCTATATAACTTATACATTTCATAAGACTTTATTATATTTTATAACTCTTTGTAATAATTTAATAGAGTATAGATTTGATAAGTATTCTATAATAGTGTAATATATAAAATTTATAATATTTAATTATATAATATATAAACTTTGTTATTAGAAGTATATAAGTATATTAGAAGTGTATAAGTTAAGTCTACTTAATTGAAAGATAGAAGCTAGTGATTGAGTTAATAGGAACTTAGACAGAGCTAAATCTAGAGAATTATACATAAAGCATAAAGGCAAATAAGAATTGAACTAGTGAATGCTGATTTGGGACAACATATATAATATTTTAGAAAAACAGTAAAATATTAAAAGAAATGATTAGCATTACCACAATGACATTGAAGGCCGGAAAAAAGACAACACCAATTTCATTAATATCAACAGCGGCTGCTTCTCCACTGACATAAAAAATGATTGAAGGAATGCTCACAACAGAAAAACAGAGCTCAGTCCCAAACACACCAAATATACAAACTACACTGTTAACAATATAAGAATCGATGATCAAGCTCCAGGAAATGATGATGAAAAACCATGGTGAAATGAAAGCAGAGATAAATGAAGTAAAAAGAAGAAATGGGGAAATTGAAAAGTGAAATGAAAATCGACATACATAAACTAGATGAGAAAGTAGGCTCAATTCAGCAAGCATTGGAAAAAATAAAAGTACAATAAAAAAGTTGAAAAATGAACAGAACAAGCAGAGAAGAAATTAGAGCTGGTCAACCAAAGGATGAAGACAATAAACAAAGAAGTAGAGGACTCCCTTATCCACTTAGAGATGGATTGTGCAGCTTCCTACCTCAGGTTCCAGAATGTGATGGAAACAAAGGAAGAAGAATTAGTAATGGCTGAAATATTAGCAGAAATCTACAAAGAGACAAAAATGAAATTCTGACCGAAATGGATGACGTTTATAGAGTGAGCATGAATTATGCCAGACGACATTAGTTGCCGGAGGAAGTACACATTAGGTTCACACGGAAAAAAAATTGGGACATAATCTATAAAATGACGAGAGATGAACCAATGATGTACAAGGGAAAAAAGACCCAGACATTGAATCAGGTCTCAAGAAGAGTGAGGGAGCAGAGGAGGGGCTATCGGTTTCTGGCTATGCAGCTCACCAAACTGAATATTCTCTTTAGGTAGCTAGGCCCAGAAGTGATGTTGGTGACATGGGAAGAGAAGAAATTTAAGATTGATATTTTAGAGAAGGTGCAAGAATTTTATGTCCAGCTTGTAGGACCAGAGGAGCAAAGCAGCAAAGAACTTGAGTCAAACAATCAAGAAGAACAACAACAACAGCAACAAGGCAATAAAGAAGGAGACCAGAGTACAGAAGAACAACAACAAGAAGAAGACCTAAAAATGACAGCAAGAACCCAAAGAGACACAAGAGCCAACAGATGACAAAAACTAATATACAATTAAGAGGATGGGAGAAGAAATTAAACTATTATTGGTAAATATAAATTGATTAAATTTGGCAACCAAGAGAAAAACTAATTGAACAAAAGATGGATATAGTATGTTTGCAAGAAACACATATCCAAAAAACAGATGAAAAATATTTAGAATGTCTTAAATTAGGAAAACTATATACAGCATCAGCAGATGAGAAAAAAAGGAATAGCCATATATGTTAGGGAGGGAATAAAAACAAAGTTAATTTACACGGATCCCAAAGGAAGAATACTAATGACGGAAGTGTGGATAGCCCAAAAACCAGTATTACTAGTGGTAATATTTGCACCCAATGAAAATCAAAAAGAGTTCTGTAAAAAATTACATGAAAAAATTATAGAAACAGGACAAAGAAATATATGCATTGTAGGAGACTACAGTGCAATAGTAGACTATAAAAAGGACTATAGTAGTGAAAAGAAAAATAGAAAGGAAAAAAACTATTACCAAAAACATGTTTTGAAATGATAGCAGAACTAAATTTAATAGATTTGTGGAGACAACTGAATGCAGATAAAAACCAATTCACCTTCTGTTCTAACACACAGCAATCATGGTCCCGGATTGATATGGCCTGGATGAGTGGGGAAATAGGAAAAGAAGTGGAAAGTATAGAAATACTACCAAACAGTTGGGCAGATCATAATCCACTTAGAATCATTTGGAGAGGTCAAAAAACAAAACAAAAAGAAGATGGACACAAATACTAAGAGACAAAGAATTTATTCAAAAACTTAGAAAAGAATTAGAATTATTTTTTAACATTAGACAACATATATCAATACAAAACCTCTGGGACCCCATGAAGGCCTACATATGAGGAATTATAATATCATATACAGCAAAAAGAAACAAAGAGAGGTGGAAACAACAGAATGTACTACAAGAAGAAATTAAAAATTTTAAAACCCAGTTACAGAAAACATCACAAAACACTAAATTTAAAGAATAATTGACTTTAACTAAACATAAACTCAACATATTAGAACAAGAAGAAATGGTGAAGAACTTAAAAGCAATTAAACAAAACTTTTTGAGCAAGCAAATAAACCAGGAAGATGGCTATCTCATAGATTAAAAAGAGAGAGAGAGAGGTTAATACATCAACTTCAAGATGAGAATGGAGAATACCAACAGACAATGGAAGGGGGGGAATTGCATACCAATACTTTCAGGATTTGTATAAAAATGAAGAGGTAGATGAAGATAAGAGAGTATTTGAAAGAGGAAAGGAGTCCACTAATAACAGAAGAATTGATGGAAAGCTTATCCAAACAAATAACAATGATAGAATTGAAACAAGCAATTAAAAATCAGAAAAATAATAAAACCCCAGGTCCAGATGCACTTCTGGGGGAAATATAAAAGATGATGGATGAATAGATAGAACCACTGATGCTAGATTTATACAACGAGATTCTGACAGAAGCCAAAATGCCAGATTCATGGAGGGAAACATATATTTTGCTAATACCAAAGGAGGGCACGGATGATAGACAAATTCACAACTATAGACCAATATCATTATTGAATGCTGACTATAAAATAGTTACAACCATAAAGCAAATAGACTGAAAATATTATTAAATGAATACATCCACTCTGATCAAAACAGATTTCTGCCATTAAGTCAAATTAGGAACAATACAAGGATAGTGTTGGACATCTCAGAATACTATGAGGCACACCCATAGAAACAAGCGGCACTTGCTTTTCTGGACGTGCAGAAAGCATTCGACAATCAAAATTGGCAATTTATGATGCAACAAATTAAAAATATGAAATAAGGAGACAAATTTGAGAATATAATAAAGACAATATACTCTACCCAAAAGGCGAACATCATGTTAAATGGCAAAAATACCCAGAGTTTCAAAATAAGAAAAGGAGTAAGGCAGGGCTGTCCTTTGTCACCTCTGGTTTTTATCTTGTCACTAGAAAGTCTTTTAATAAGAATTAGACAGAATCGGGATATAAAAGGAGCTAGAGTCAAAAACAAAGAATATAAATTACAAGCTTTGAGGATGACCTGGTATTTATTATTGAAGACCCCATAGAGACAGGAAATGTGCTAATTAGAGAATTGAAAAGGTATGGGGAAATATCTGGCCTCAAAATTAATAGACAAAAAAACTAAACTGCTAACCAAGAATTTGACAGAACAACAGAAAGAAGAACTGGAAAGAGTAATGGGGTTACAAACAACAAAGAAAGTCAAATACCTAGGTATATAATACCTAGGTATATAACCACAAAATGCACAACGATAAAAGAAAATAATTATATGAAACTCCTACAACAAACAAAGACAGATTTGGAACTATGGGGTAAGCTACAATTATCACTATTAGGAAGAATAGCGGCGATTAAAATGACTATTTTACCCATATTTTTGTATTTATTTCAAATGATTCCTATAAAACTAGAGAAATTTTTTTAAAGAGATAAATAAAATTATGGCAAAATTCATATGGATAGGGAAAAAACCCAGAATAAAAATGAAAATGTTACAAGACAGGAGAAGCTGAGGTGGCCTTGGACTGCCAGATTGGGAGCTTTATTATAAAGCAGCACTGTTAATTTGGACTAAAGAATGGGTTAATTTAAATAATAAGCGAATACTAAGTTTGGAGGGCCACGACCTACAAAAAGGATGGCATTCCTTTTTGTGGGGAAAAGGAACCAAGAAACAAACTTACTTTCACAGGCATTTGATTAGAGATTCATTATTAGAAAACTGGATTAAAATTAGAAAGTAGATGAAAATTCTGATCTGGTTATCCACAATGGAAGCTATGATACACCCCAATAATTTGGACCTATGTAAAATGACAAAATATAAAGATGTCCTAGATGAACAGGGGAAATTAAAATCGAATCAGGATATCCAAAAACAAGGGATAATCATTGACTGGTGGCCATATCTCCAATTGCAAAATAGACATAAAAAGATATAGAAGAATGTGGAATATATACTGAGCTACAATAATTGGATAAAATTCTAACAGGCCCAGATGAAAAAAAAATATTACCAAAATTTATAAATACTTATTAGAAGTAGAGCTAGAAGAAGAAATTGTTAAGGGATATATGATAGCATGGGCCAAAAACATAGGACATAATATAAATCTAACAGAATGGGGAAGTATTTGCAATCAAAACTATAAATTAACAAGATCCTCAGCATACAAAGAAAATATATACAAGATGTTCTATCGATGGCACCTACCTCCAATGAGACTGGCTATAATATATCCCAACATGAATCCGGCATGCTGGAAATGTAGAAAGAAACAAGGTACCTTCTATCACACGTGGTGGTCCTGCCCAGAGGCTCAAAGATATTGGATTAAAATAAAACAATGGTTATAAGAAAATGTTAAAGAACAAATAGAGCTGGAACTGGAGTTATTTATGTTAGGAATAATAAAGTTTATTTTTTTAAAAATTGTGTTAGCTTTTCCATTTCTGCACATTCTAATATTTTTCTAATCACATCTTCATCTGTTGGGATCTGTTCACTTTTCCATTGTTGTGCAAATACTATTCTCACTGCAGTCAATACATGTAAAATCAGATATACATTCCTTTTGTTATACCTGTTTGAAAATGTCTCTGGTTTCAAATCTATATGTTGTTTTATCATTTTTTCAAGCCATGTATGTATTTTTGTCCAATATTTTTTCACTTGTTGACATGTCCACCACATATGATAGTATGAACCAGGTATCTGGTGACATTTCCCACATTTTGCAGATTTATCCTTAAACATCTTTGCTAACTTTGAGGGCAGAAAATGCCACATATAAAACATTTTATAAAGATTTTCTTTGTATGCAGCAGACATTGTTAATTTATAATTTCTATTGATCTAACTCAATCAAATAGCCAAAGTTTTTAGCCATATTATCATTGTCTCTTTTACTTGTTCCTCTTTCATCTTGATATTTAACAAATTTATTTTCTTTATTAATTTTTCATCTGTTCCTGTTAATATCTGATCTAGTTCTGTTAATTCTTTATTTAAATCAGGGGTGTCAAACTCAAGACCTAGGGGCCAGATCTGGACCAAGGGGTGCTTAGATCTGGCCTGTGGGCCTGCCCTGGAAACAGCTAAGGACCGGCCCATGGTACCTCTGCCAGCAAAAATTGAACTTGCGAGGGCTGTGCGCAGCCCGCCTGAGCTCTGTTTTTGCTTGCAGTGAGTTGCAGGAGGCCATCCCCGCCAGAAACAAAGCTTATGAGGGCCACATGTGCCCCCTGCATGTCCTGCCATGTGTACTGGCAGGATGCCGTCATAGCCGAAAATGGAGCTCAGGAACCCGTTTTCTCTGGCAAAGTGCTCAGGCCACTTACAGGCACCACCCCCTGACACGAGCGATGCCATGCTGACCAAACCCACCCTGGCCTGCCCCCCCCCACCCCAAGGTCAAACACAACCCTGTTGCATCCCTCAATGAAATCAAGTTTGACACTCCTGATTTAAACCATACATTTTAACATCCTTCTCATATCTCGATTATATTTGCACATATGACCACTATGTTATCTCAATCCCTTGATCACTCAGTTCCTGTTTAAAGTTCCCCCTTTTCATTTAAAATATATTTATATCTGTTAATATTCTCTATATCAGTAACATTTGAATAAATCAGTGCCTCCATTGTGGAAAGCCAGATTGGTATTTTCAAATAATGTTGTTTTTTAATTTACTCCCATACTACTAATAATGCATTCCTAACATAGAGTCTTTGGAAATAGCTATGTATTTTGTTTTTTCCATACCATAAAAAACATGCCAACCTAGTTCGAGATCATGTCCCTCCAAGGTCAGTAGTCTTTTGTTCCTCAATCCAGTCCATTCTTTCACCCAAGTAAGTGTTGAAGCCTGATAGTACAATTCTCAGTCTGGTAGCCCAAAACCACCTCTGTTTTTAGAATCTTCCAACATTTGCAACTATCCTTGCTTTTTTCCCTTGCCAAATATATTTTAATATTGTTTTATTTAATTATTCGAAATATTTTTTCTCCAGTTGTATTGGTATTGTTTGAAATAAATATAGTAATCTTGGCAAGATATTCATTTTTATGGTGGAAACTCTTCCCATCAATGATAGTTGTAGATTTTTCCACTTCTCCAAATCCATTTTAATTTTTTCCGCCAATTTATAATTATCTTCCTTAATTGTTACACACCTTGCTGTTAGTTGGATTCCTAAATATTTAACTTTCTTGACTATCTGTATACCTGTTTTCCTCATTAGTTCTTTTTTCTGTATGTCTGTAACATTTTTAACTATTATTTTGGTTTTTTTCTTTATTTGTTTTCAGTCCTGAAACTTCATCATATTCTTCTATTTTCCTAATTAGTTTAAGTCCATTTTCTTGTGAGTCTTCCAAGATAAAGACCAAATCATCTGCAAATGCCTGTAGTTTATATTGTTCCTTTTTTATTTCCATATCTTTTATTTCTATGCCTTGCCTAATATTTCTATTTAGCACTTCCAATGTCAATATTAATACTAAAGGAGATAGTGGGTATCATAAGATAGCGGGTAGTCTTGTGCCTTTTTGTATATTAAAATTCTCTGTCATATCTCCATTTTCCATCACCTTTACCATTTGTTTATGGTATATTGCCATTATCATGTTCATAAATCTCTCACCAAAGACCATAGATTTTAACTGTAACAACATAAATTGTCAATTTACATTATCAAATACTTTCTGCACATCTAAGAAGATCAATGCTATTTGTTTTCCAGGGTGTGCTTCATAATATTCCAATTGATTTAAAATCGTTCTCATATTTTTTTTAAATCTGTCTCTTAGGCAAGAAGCCATTTTGATCTGAATATATAAATTCATTATATGTTTTATTATTCTTTTGTCTCTTGATCGCTTCTTACAGTTCCATCATTGACATTCATTCATTTAACATAGCTTTTACTTTTTCTGGTACTTTAGGTAGTTCCACTTTTTCCAAATATTCTTTGATTTTCTCTTCTGAAACTTTTTCTTGCTCATACAGTTTTTCATAATAATCTTGAATTATTACTTTTATCCTCATTTTGGTAGCATAAGTTCCTTTCTCAACTACCAGCCTAGGTATCAATTTCTTCTCTTTCTCTGTTTTCAGTTTATATGCCAACCATCTTGCTGGCTTATTTGCATTTTCAAAAAAGTTCTGTTTAGCATTTTGGATTTTTTTGCCAATTCTTCCTTATCTAATAAATTTATTTTATGTTTTATTAGGTCCATTTGGTTTTTTTTAGAATCCTTTTGTTCGGTTCTTTCTGTAATTCTAATTCCAGTCTCCTGTGTTCTGCTAATATCTTTTGATTTTGTTTCTTTTTCTTGTTTTCTCCCTCTGTGTATGTTATAGCTAGTCCCCGAATATATGCCTTAGCAGTGTTCCATACATTTTGTAATGAAGTTTCTTCTTTTCTGTTCTCTTTGGGGGGAAAATACAATTTCTTTTTCCATATTTTGTATAAATTCCTTGTCTTTTAATATTGATTGGTTCAATGTCCATCTCCATTTTCTCTTTTGTCCTTTCCACTTAACTCCAATTGGATTATGATCTGCCCAAGTGCTTCTATTTCTATTTCTTGCACATTAGACTTTAACTATGGTGACATCCATATCATATCTATGCTTGACCAGGACATATGCCTATTTGAATAAAATGAATATCGATTTCTTTTAGGATTTATTTCTCTCCATACATCTTGAATACCTATTTCTTCCACCATTTTAAAAAACATTTTTGGAAGTGTTTTTCTAGCTTTTTTGCTTACTTTACTACTTTTATAGTCCAATTCTGCACCTACAATCACATCAAAATCTCCTACCACACAGATATTTTCATATTCCAATTCAGTAATTTTCTTGTGTAGTTTTTTATAAAAAAAATTTCTTGTTTATAGTGTGGTGCATATATTGCTACCAAAAGTATTTGTTTATAGTCCACCATCAATATTCTCCCTTCTTCATCTGCAAAAATTTGTCTTGCTTTTATTGTTTCTTTAATATATAGAACCACGCCTCTTTTCTTCTGTTGTGTTAATGAGGAATATAGTTTCCCAATTTTAGGATATTCCTACAATTTGTTATGTTGCTTTTTGATGTGGATTTCTTGGAGACAAATAACATCTAATCTGAGAAAAAATTCCATTTTTATTAGTCCTTCTGCAGTATAATAACTTATAAATTTTCCTTTACCATCATAGTTAAAATACCTTAGAGATTTGCCTTGTATGATACAGATTTGTACTATGGAAATGGGGCAGGGTAGAAGGTGAAAGAGAAGGAGGGGGAGAGGTTCTACTCTTTCATCATTTCTCTAGGGAACAGGGTTCAAAAGTACCCATTGCCTACTGGGGCTAGCCTGTAAGGAAGTAAAATACTGCAGCCAAAATGGTCAAGATTACACAGTAGGAGGAAGATTACTGTCAGAGATGCCATCCTTCACTCACACCTATGCTTCACTAGATGCCAATCTGTCATTAGTCATGGAGAGATGGAGCTGTGGGGAGATGGGGGAAACTGAAAGCAACTTTCATGCCATCCTGAGACATCTCAAGGCTGCGGACCTGGGAAGGGAATGCAACACCTATCCATCTACCCAAGGTGGTTGCAAGGACAGTTACCAAAGCATATTCTTTGAATATGACTGGACAATGAGGAGATAACAGAGGGTGGACCAGAGAATGGAAAGTTAACTAGGAATCTTCACATGCAAACTCTTAGTTCTGGCTTTGCTTACTCTAACCATTTGGCTTTTAGTAAAAGGTAACCTTTTCACTACTAATGGGGTCAAGAGTGTTTCTTTCCCAAGAGGCAAAGCTGGGCCAAGTCTGACAATTACTTTCAAACTACACTAGGAAAATGTGCCTGAGGTCCCAACAGTCAGAGAACTAAGAAGACCATGCCAATTTTTAACAACATTGCTGACTAAACATAATATTAACTTCAGATGGCTAATGCAGGAAGGCATATTGGTGACAAGGAGAGAAAAGAGACATAGAATAGACACAGTAGACAAAGCAGAGGAATTTTACAACCAACTTTTTGGCAATGAGGACAAAATGGAAGAGAGAGAAGTAATAGACGTAAGGGTCAAAAGAATACAGCTGAGAGGAGAAAAGGAACTACAATTAAAAGAGAGAGGAAAAGAGAAAGAAGTTAGACCAGAGAATAAAAAAGAAAGGGCTAAAAGAACCGAGAGAGATCAGAGCAACAAGAAGCACAAGACCTAGATACAGGTAGAGACATGCAAGAAAAATTAAAGATTTTATCATTGAACATTAATGGCTTGAATTCCCCCTGGAAAAGGAAAAAAATTCTTACTAAATTACAGTGACTGAACCTAGACATAATAGCACTACAAGAAGTCCACATCAAAAAACAATATAAACAGTTATTGGAATACCTCAGACTGGGGAAATTATTTGTGGCATTAGCACAACAGAAGAAGAGGAGGTGGTGCTATATGTTAAGGAAACAATCCAGACCAAGCAAATCTATCAGGATGAAGAAGGAAGGATACTGATTGTGGAAATAACATTGAATCAAGAACAGGTGTTACTAGTCAAAATTTATGCACCAAACAGGGGACAGGAATTTTTTTATAAAAAGCTACATAGCATCATTCAAGAGACAGAGAGCGACAATGTATTCATTTTAGGATATTTCAATGTCATAACAGACAAGAAACTAGATTGCAAAAGTGACAAAAAAAGGAATCAGAAGGATATTACTCAGAACATTTTTTCAAATGGCAGAAGAGCTAAACATTCAGGACATATGGAGAGAGAGAAAGCAGGAGAGGAAACAATATACATACTACTCGAACAGAAATGAATCTTGGTCCAGAATTGATATGGTTTGGACGTCAGAAATAAAGGAAGTAGAAATAGACAAATATCTGGGCAGACCATAATCCTATGAGAATCACCTGGAGAGGGCAAAGAAAAAGTTCAAGGTGGATACTTATCTGAGCAATCTTAAAAGATGAAGATTTTATCCAGAGGATCAACAAAGAATTGGGATTCTTCTTCATAGAATACAAGAAAGGAGACACACCCATACAAAATCCATGGGATATGGCGAAAGCATTCATGAGGGGTGTCGCTATATCATTTATGGCTAAGAAAAACAAAAGTAAGAAGCAAAAACTAGAAGATTTTGAAGAAGAATACAGGAGTTTAGAGGCAGAGCTACAAAAGAAGCCACAAAAAAGAAGTCTAAAAGAGCAAATGGACCTAACTAAACGTAAGTTGAACATCCTCAAAAAAGAAGAATTGGCACAGTATATAAAGAAAGCAAATAAAAAAAATGAGAATGCAAACAAACCAGGGAGGTGGCTAGTGTATAGACTGAAGAAACAGAAAGAAAAGAAATGGATCAATGAATTGCAAGATGAAGATGGAAATATCTGTTACCAAAATGAAGACAAAAATTCAGGTCTTCTACGAGAAACTATACAAAGAAAATGAAGGCTATACAGAAGAAAAAATTCAACAATATCTAGAAAAGGCAGAACTGCCAAAAGTACCAGAACAAATAAAAGGTATGCTCAACAAAGAATTAAGAATGCCAGAACAAATAGAGGCTATCAAAAAACAAAAGAACAACAAAGTATCACGCCCCGATGGACTCCCAACAGAACGATATAAAGAACTTCAAGATAGACTAGGCCAAACGCTACTAGAGGTTTATAATGCTGTTCTTACAGAAGCAAAGATACCACCATCATGGGTGAGGCCAACATAGTGTTGATTCCAAAGGAGGATGCAGACTCAATTCTAATCCAAAATTACAGGCCCATTTCACTACTGAATACAGACTATAAAATATTTGCATCTATAACAACTGAACGTTTGAAAAGATTCCTTAATACGTTCATAAATGTTGACCAAAATGGCTTCCTACTTAAAAGGCAGATAAAGAATAACATGAGAACAGTACTAGACATATTAGAATACTACGAAACACATAGCGAGAAACAAGTGGCACTGCATTTTTTAGACGCCCAAAAGACATTTGATAATATAAATTGGAATTTTATGTTACAACAATTGAGGTATATGGATTTCGGTGACAAATTTATAAATATGTTCAGAGCAATATATTCAAAACAAGAGGCCAAAGTAATAATGAATGGTGATGTGACACGAAACTTTGCAATACAGAAAGGCACAAAACAAGGTTGCCCATTATCACTACTGCTGTTTATCCTAACACTGGAAGTATTGACAAGGAATATTCGGAAAGATGAACAAATCAAAAGATTGGAAATCAGAAGAGAAAAGTACAAATCACAAGCCTTCATGGATAGTTTAGTTTTTATTCTAGAGCTACAGTTTGGCATGAAGCTTATGGAGAAACTGGTAGAATACGGAGAAGTAGCAGGATTAAAAATAAACAAGGAGAAAACTAAAATGATAGTTAAGAACATGACAAATAAACAGAAGGATGAATTGATAAACAAATGAGTATTCAAATAGCAAAAAAAGTGAAGCATTTAGGAATATACCTAACAGCAAGGTGCATAACGCTTAAAGAAGATAACTATACTAAATTAACAAATCAAATGAAGGCGGATCTAGAGAGATGGAAGAACCTGCAACTCTCCTTAATGGGCAGAATAGCCACAATCAAAATGAATATTTTACCAAAGATACTCTTTTTATTTCAAAACATCCCTACAAAGTTAGAGAAAAGCTTATTTAAAAATTTGAACCAAACAATCAAAATTTATATGGCAAGGAAAGAGACCGAGAATCAAACTGAAATTAATGCAATATGCCAAAGAGAAAGGAGGGTTTGGCCTGCCCAACTGGGAGTTATACTAACAAGCTGCAGCACTTATCTGGATAAAAGAATGGATTACATTAAGGAATAAGAGGGTACTAATATTCGAAGACCATGATATTCAAGCAGGATGGCATGCTTTTCTTTGGTATGAAAAAGGCACAGTACATAAATACTTTCAGAGACATTACATAAGACAGGCACTCTTGGGGGTGTGGAACAAAATTAAACACCAAAATTACATGGAAATTCCAGTGTAGCTGTCTACACTAGAAGCGCTAATATACCCAAATCTGATAAATATGGGGGAAATTGTTGTACATTAGGATATATTAAATGAGAAAGGAGAATTGAAAACCAGATCAGAACTAATAGCACAAGAGGTAGAATTGGAGTGGTGGTCCTATCTACAAATACAGTCGAGATACACACAGGATGTGAAAACATGGGGCATTAAGAGAGAGTTAACAACACTAGATAAACTGTTAATAGGGATTGATGATAAATTGATCAAGGTGATATATAAATACCTATTAGACTATAAAATGGAGGAAAAACAGGTTAAAGAGACTATAGTGGTATGGGCCAAAAATTTCGGATGTAATATTGAATTGGCTAGATGGCAGAATCTTTGGGGAAAGAATAGAAAATTAACACTGACCACATCATATAAGGAACATTTATACATTTATACTGGGAACAGGCTCTCCTTGTTCCTCTGCCTCACTTATATCAGATTCTGGAGGCTCCAGAGTCACCACATAACTCTCTGATGGCGCTGGCCCCATCTCTGTGTTGGACACAGATCCCTTGTCTGAGTCCTCCCCAGACTCCAGGACTGGCCCATGTTCCTCCCTACTGCCCCGCTCTACTGCCAGCTCCACAGGCCGCTGGTGGACCACAACAGTATGCAATAACATTTTACTTTTAGGAATTCAATTCTCCTGAGAGTGTTTCTATGTTTTGGGTTCACTAATTGGACAGTTAACAATTGGGGTGGGTGGAAGGAGAAGGAGGAGGAGAAAGACTACTTTTCTTACTGAACTAGGAAAATGTGCCTGGAAATCATATTTGCAGTTGGAGGGAGATAAATGAAGGTTGACATTTTCTGTTTCTGCTCTCTATAAGTGGTTGAAGCTCCTTTCAGGTCACAAGACAACTAGGCAGTGTAAATCAAGCCACTACGGCCATCCCTTTGAAACGAGCTGCTTATACTAAATGTACTGGTCATCCTTGGAAACTGATAATATCCAGTAAATATCCCAGTATGTTGGCATCCTGTCCCCACATCTTTCCATGTTGCAACAAGTGATACTGGAAAGATAATAAAAAAACAGATCTGTGGACATCTAAAAATAAACCGTTAAACTAGAAGCCAGCATGGGTTTGTTAAAAACAGACCACACTAAACCAATCTTATTTCATTCTTTGACAAAGTGACTAAGTTAGTAGACCAGCAAAATGCTGTGGACATAGTATACTTAGATTTCAACAAGGCATTTGACAACATAGACCACAACCTACTTTTGGGTAAGCTAGAAAAATGTGACATTGCCATCAGAACAGAAGTGGTATTCAGCAGGTTTTGACCAGTTCTGGAGAACTGGTAGCAGAAATTTTGAGTAATTGGGAGCACTGACAAATACCACCTCTGACTGGCCCTGCCTGCATCTCTTCTCCGCCTCCCAAGTCCCAGCTGGTCAGCTGGGTCTTCTTTTGTTGCCCTGCACAGGAGAATGGAGTTGGCAAGCAGGTTAGTGGGGTGAGGAGGGAATGGGATTTTGCAGTAACCTTCCCCCAGGAGTGGAGGGAATGGGGATTTTGCAGTATCCTTCTCCTGCCACACCCAACAAGCCATGCCCACCAAGCCACACCATGCCCTCCAAGCGACACCCACAGAACCAGTAGTAAATTTTTTTGAATCCGACCACTGCGTCAGAAGTTGTGGATGGAAGTTTTTAAGAAGAAACTGGATAGTCACTTGTCTGAAATGGTGTAGGCTCTCCTGCTTGAGCAATGGGCTGGACTAAAGGAGCTCAAAGATTTCTTCCAGGTCTATTCTGATTGATTCATTTTGGAGAGAAATCTCCTGCAGTCTGTATGGCAAGAGTCTGTTCAGTCCAACGACTCTCTGCCTACCCAAAGTTTTCATTTTGACTGAAGGTGTTACTTGGATGAGTAACAAAAATCTCAGTTTTAATAAACTTTGGTCCAGTGGCCATGATTTATCAAATTGATTGATTTTCACTGACCACTTCTGCATTACCAATACCTAGAATTGGACCCAGAAGCAGGCATGCAGCCAATGCGGATCACAGATATTACATGGGCCAGACTTCAGGCCCCAAGAACTGCTCCTGCCACCACACACTGCACCAGCTGCAGCTTCCAAATTTCAAAAACCTTGCAAATTGCTTCCTTCTGGGACAATTGTATGGTTTTCTTTAAGGCAGTGTGTATTTTACAGCTTCTCACCTAACAAATTACATAGGACAATGCAGGATAAATACCCATATAGAAACTAAAATACATGTAAAACCAATACAAATTTCTCAGTACATTACAGTAAATCAATTAGTTTTCTGGAAATTCACAGTAATGTACATTAATAGACAATCTCTCATTTTTAGAAATTAATTATTTATGAGTTACTCAAACCATATAGGTTTATAATGTAATGACATTAATAATCATTCTCACCTGGGATATATGCTCTCTTTCCTCCAATTGATTAGGAAGATCACAGCATTCATTTCCAATGTGTGGATTCAGCACAGTTCTTTGATGCTCCATAGTAAAAACAGGAAAGAAAGGCCTAAGGAATTTGAACTCACTGCTCAGAGACCCATCAGCTAAGCACACTTCATAGCTGTAGGCCTGGGAAGATGTCCCAGAATTAGGATCCACACACTTGTCTTGCAAATTTGGTCCTCCAAGGAAATTTGATGCAGAACTTCCTACGAACTTCCTTCGCTTCTGAATCTTGGTTGCAATAAACACCATGACAGAAAGCAGAAAAATGGATGAGATGGCAACCAAGCAGATAATCAAATACAGTGTTAGAGTATGATCTCCTTCCTGCAGGATTTCACCCTTAGGATTATCCATCATTTTCATGTAAGGGTCGGAGAAGCCGTCCACTAGAAGAATTCTTAGGGTCGCTGAGGCAGACTGAGGAGGATGCCCATTATCCCTAACTGCCACAATAAGAGTGTGTTTGAAACTGTCTCGGATGTTCACCGGCCTCATGGTTTTCACCTCTCCATTCTGAGTCCCAACAGCAAAGAGACTCGGATCTGTGGCCTTCAGCAACTGATAGGAAAGCCAAGAATTCTGCCCTGAATCTCTGTCCACTGCCACCACTTTGGTGACTAGGTAGCCTGTCTCTGCTCCCGGGAACCAGATCATTTGATGGAGAAGAGCTGTTCTGAAGGGGACAGAGGATGAAGGGGACATTGTCATTTTCATCCGTGATAAGAACTCGGACCATTGTTTCTGAGCTCAGTGGAGGGAGCCCTTGTCTACAGCCCTCACCATCACCTGGAAATCCTGTATATCCTCGTAATCCATAGATCGAATGGCATACAAGTTCCCAGTTTCAGAGTTGATGGAGATGTAAGATGATGCAGGCTCTTCCCTGATCTTTCCAAACAAAAGAGAGTAGGTTACTTTGGCATTCTCTTCTGTGTCCATATCCACAGCATAGACTGATCCAATGAGCAGTCCTGGAATGTTATTTTCTCGTAAGTGCAAATCGTAGAAACCTCTTTCAAATATTGGAGGGTTATCATTGACGTCTGAAAGAAGAATGCTAATAACTGTCACTGAAGTGAGTCTGGGAGAACCTTGGTCGGTGGCTGTGATGGTGATGTTATATTGTGGCGTTTCTTCTCTGTCCAATGGCTGTTGAGTCACAAGCTGGTAGTAATTGTTCTCAGTCAGTTTTAGTATAAAAGGCAGGTTTTTCTCAGTGTTGCAGGTAGTTCTGCCATTGTCTCCAGAGTCTTGATCTCTGATGCCAAAAAAAGCCACCAGTGTTTCCGGGGGAGAATTTTCTGGTAAAGGATTAGTGATGGATGACACAATTATTTCTGGAGCATTGTCATTCTCATCTTCAATGTCAACAAGAACTTTACAATAAGTGGACAATCCCCCTCCATCTGTGGCTTTGATGCTGAGTTCATAATTATGATTTTCTTCATAATCAATTTTCCCTACAAGCGTGATTTCCCCAGTATGATTGTTTAACCTGAATGATCGAAGTACTTCTGCTGGTGCTTGGCTAAAAGTGTAAATGATGTGAGCGTTGGCTCCAATGTCTTTGTCAGTGGCTTCAACTTTAGCAACCAATGAACCTGGATGACTATTTTCCATTAGCTGCACTTTATACACGGTTTGTTCAAATTGGGGCACATTATCATTGTTATCCAGAATATCAATAATTATCTGTGCTGTGCCAGTTCTCCTTGGGATGCCTCCATCCACAGCTTCCAGAGTGAGGATAAACTGAGGGATCAACTCGCGGTCTAATGGTTTTGCCAAAAGCAGTTCTGCATATTTCCTGCCATCATTTTTACTTTGTACGTCCAGCTTAAAATATTCGTTTGGGCTAAGCATGTAGTTCTGGATAGCATTTTCCCCTTTGTCTAAATCATGGGCTGTCTCCAAGGGGAAACGTGCATTTATGGGAGTCTGTTCAGGTATCTCAAACAGGAATTGATTCTTAGAGAACGTTGGGGAATTATCATTGACATCTTCTACCAGAAGTTCAATTTTGAAGAATTGAAGAGGATTTTCCAGCAAAATTTCAGAGAATAGAGTGCAAGGATCACTCAGACCACACAAAGCTTCTCGGTCAATTTTATGCCTCAGCATTATATTCCCAGAATGAGGATCCAGCTGGAAATCCTGCCCAGAACTCTTAGAAATCAACTGTGCTCTGCGAGCAGAGAGCTCCTTCACATCTACTTTTAAATCTTTTAGAACATTTGCTACAATTGATCCAGCTTTCTTTTCCTCAGGCACTGAATAGCGGAATGGTTCACACCACACACCAGAGCTACATAGAGAAATAAAGAACAAGACCACTTGCCTGCTAAGACGAGATACTTCCATTTTTCCAGCCTCTTTCAGCAAAGGAAATAAGATTCAATAAGATTCTTTGTAAAGCAACTCCTATAATTTCCTTTATAGTCTGACCAGAATCCAATGGGAGTCATTTTTTGGTATTCATGCCTGGATATTTTCTTCGGAAATTTCTCAAGATTTAAATGAAAGCTGTTGTCTTTTGTTCTGAGATTCCTTCCTCTAATGACTACATCATTCTGAAGTAAATGAACCTCTCTTTTTACTGTTTGGTGCAATAGCACCACCTTGTGTGTAAAGTAAAATGTAGCACTGAATTTATGAAACTTTTGAATAGGGCATTTATTCTAGTGTATAGAATAGTGTGTGCTTCTTTTCAAAAGACTAAAGCGTTCCTTCTGTGTCCATTCTTGGTGTTATCTGTCATAGCAAGACAATATGTTAGGAGCTTTCAATCTAGAGAAAAAGGATTCCTCCCAAAATGTAAGAGCTATAACTTTTGGTATGATTGTGACATGAATGTGTATATAATAATGTGTATAAAGTAAATACAAGGATCCAGAGGAAAGCCACTTGTGTGTTATATTTTTAGTTTCACCATTTCATGTCATGAGTTAATAATGACCATGTAAGTTATACTTGGAAACAATCATGATTTTCCCTTCCACTCATATCTACACATTTCATATTTCCTTTCAGAAGGAAATTAAGCAGCCAGGAATCTAAATTAAAAATTCTCCAGTTGCAGAAGTTGTCACTGCGTTTTGTTTGTTTCTTTTTTCTTAGTACTTTGTAGAGGTTTTTTTTACCTCTCTTGTCTGTCTAATGTTTTGCTTTGGATTTTTTTCATATTTTTGTAACAAATATGATGTAAACAGAAGAGAAGAACAGGAATGAATAATTGACTATCATTTTGGAATGAGGTGGAGACTGTTTTCTTATATTTCATACCTAAAAATTCAGAAATTTAAATGTATCTTTGAAGCTGAGATGTAGACAGACAACAACCTGTGTCACCTTCAAATTTCCAGAGGTATACCTTTAATAATTTATCCAGCAAAGTTTGAAGGGCTGCCACCTTAACATTTAATGTTGTATACTTTTCATGGCTTAGAGCTGACTTAATCAGCTGAACGGAGTGTATTTTTTAATAATAATATAATTATAATTATATAATAATAATTAATAATAATACTTTAATAATAATAGCTGAATGTGTGGTGAACCATTATAATGAAAATTGGAAAGGGCGATTTTTCTTGGAACAACTTACAATGTGGACCCAAGATTGTTGGGTGCAATAAGCTGACTTTGTAAAAATGCCGCTTAGTAATAAGCAGGCATATACAATGGAATGAAGGCTATTGCTGAGCACATTGGGTTGTGCTCCCAAAATTGTAAGCCGCCCTGAGTCTCCAGAGAAGGGCGGCATATAAATATGAATTTAAAAAAAAATTTGCAATGAAATTTTTTACACCATTATACAACATCTGCCTATCCTAGCTCCTTGGGAGCGACACAATAGGTGAATAAAAATGCCAAATCCAGTCTGATCGTCTAGCACAAGGGTGTCAAACTAACGGCCTGGGGGCTGGATCAGGCCCGCAGGTGCTTAGACCTGGCCTGCAGGGCCACCCTGGAAACAGTGAAGGACTGGCCTGTGGTACCTCTGCCATCAAAAATGGAGCTCAGGAGGGCTGTGGGAATTAAGATGCCCTATAGAAACGGCATCAAGAGACTGGAGAAAGATGATCGTTACAAATACCTGGACATCCTTTAAGCTAAGCATCTTTTAAGCACACCAGAGTTAAGAAGAAGAAGATCAGAAATCAAGAAAGTGGAGATGATTTTAAAGTCCAAACTCAGTGGAGGAAATACCATCAAGGCAATTAACACCTGGACAAGCCCAATCATTAGATTCACAACACTAGGAATAGTGGAGTCGAGTCAAGCAAAACTAAAAGCCTTGGCTAGGAAGACCAGAAAAATAATGACAATGAATTACACCAGAATTAAGAAGACAGCAACAGACAGCAAATAGGATTTCTGCAAAGACGCTGAAGAAAACGTGGACCACCTAGATAAGCTGCTGCAAGAATATCACACAGATTGATTACAAATAGCGGCATGACGAAGTAGCAACGATGGTGCATTGGCAGATCTGCAAGAATTCTGTTTGCCTGCAAACAAAAACTGGTAGGATCATTAAATGGAGAAAATAATAGAAAACAAAGAAGCTAAAGTGCCCTGAGACTTTAGAATTCAAACAGGGAGCATAAATAACATTCAAGACTTAATAGCTATTATTAAGAAAGACACCCCCGCGCACCGGCAAAAAAGAACCCTGGATAGTGGATGTGGCAGTATCTGAAGACAGCAGAATGCAAGAGAAAGAACTGGAGACGATAACAAAATACAAAGGCCTGCAAATAGAAATAGAACAACTGTCAGATCCGTGTATCTGCCATTCTTCAATGGAAGAAGACGGGGGGGGGGGAGTTGGTACAAGTAATCCTTTTTGATGTAACCTGAATATATTAAATCCTATACTGATTCTGTATGACTTGCATATGATATACAACTGGAGGAGTGGAGCCAGATGTCCAGAAACTGTCACCTCTTGAAGACATAACAAGATGAGAAGGAACCATAAAAATTCCAGCTCTGGAAGACACTCCTGGGAACTCTGCTAAGATACGTTCCCAGAGAAGGGGAGGGGGGAATTAACATGTTGGTTCTTTGTTTGACTAAATCCACTTCTGAATAAGGGAAAGGATTTTAACTTCCTTTATCTATGAATGTATGCCTGGGGATATCTTAGACTCTGCTTTGCCTGGTGTTGAGATAAAATCCCTTTCAATAAAGGATTCCTTTTGAAACACCTGGTCTTCAGAAGTTCATTCTTTCCGATTGAAGGGGAAAAGTCCAATGCATACAACAACTGTGGCAAAAGAAATTAAATCCAAAATGTATCCTCAATCATGGCCAGGAATTGAATCTGGGCCTCTTATTTATTTAAAAAAACAAATACTGAACACTGAACTGCTGTGGTCCTTCTTCAACTTGATACTAACCATGTGCACTTAAAACTGCATACTATTTCCCCCAAATCCAGGCTGGAAGTGTGGAAGTCAGATTAAACATCCTTGGGAGTAGAATGTAGAGACACAAGAGTAATAAAAAAAAAAAAGTTGTGCCTTCCAAGATGGCATGCACTGTTCTGAAGGACTAAGGTTAACTTATAATGGGTTTCACACTAGGGCTTCATAGTTTCTCAAATTGGATTGCAACTCAGAGAAATTTAAAGGAATGTAGAGAGCAACCTTGTCTTGACAAAATGATAGTCCTATCAACATCTATCCTTGGTCTGACTGCAGAATCCACAATAGTCACTGCAACACTGCAAAGAGAACTCCTGCAATATAGTGATTAAACTTTGGAAATCAGTAGATTGGTCCAGAATAGACCAAGTATGAATGGACCCTGGCTTAATGGAAAATATTGTAAAAGTGGAAATTGGGGTTTATCAAGCAGGCGATGTAAAGGTTCAGCAATGGAAGCTTTGTGAGGTAGAAACATGTGATAAAAGTTAATGAGTCCAAGGAAGGCTTGTAAATCAATGTTGCATCTAGGTTTAGGGGCTTCCTTGATTGCTTTAACCTTGGCATCAGTAGGGTGGATGCCATGCTTGTCAATCATGTACCCCAGGAACTCAACTCTCTCTGTTTTGAGTGTGCATTTGTCTTCCTTGACTTTTAAACCCACTTTTCTGAATCTGGTAAGGACTTCTCTGAGCCTCTCTTGAAGCTGAGTGTCATTTTCAGCAGAGATTAACACATCATCAAAATAAGGCACTACCCCTGGCAGTCCTTGCAACATTCTTTCCATAAGGCTTTGAAAAATGCCAGGTGCCACGCTTACTCCAAATTGTAGTCTTTTACATTTGAAAGCACCTCTATGAGTCACAATTGTTTGGGCCTCTGCAGTGGCATCATCAACTGTTAATTGTTGATATGCCTGGGCCAAGTCCAGTTTGGCAAATACTGTACCCCTGCCAAGGGAATGGAGCAGATGATGCACAACTGGTACTAGGTATGCGCTCTGCTGCAGAGCATGGTTAAGTGTCCCCTTATAGTCACCACAGATTCTCACTGACCCATCAGCCTTGACTGGTGTGACTATGGGTGTTTCCCATCTGGAGTGGTCAGTAGGCTCTAAAACCCCTTGAGCAATAAGTTTATCTAATTGTGCATCAATTTTTTCCTTTAAAGCAAATGGAACCCTCCTGGGCTTTAAACGAATTGGGGGCACCTTGGGGTCTAGGCTGAAAGCAATAGGGGTCCCCATATACTTGCCCAGTCCTTCGCTGAAGACCTCTGGAAACTCAGACTTCAAGGACTCCTTCCATTCAGAGCTGCTCACGTGATTGATGCCAGTCACCTCGATGCCTAGTGGCTTGAACCACTCAAGTCCCAGCAAGCTTGGGCGATCCTTGTCCACGATGGTCAGAGGCAAACATTTGGTGTGGCCTTTAAACTGCACGTTGAAATCTCTTGCTCCAACTACTGGAATCTTGTTCCCTTGGTAGTCTTTAAGAGTCAGTGCTTGCTTCTGGAAATGCTTCTTCTGAATGTTGGGAAAGAGTCTGTGGATAGTGTCCCATGACACCATAGATAAATAAGAGCCTGAGTCCACTTCCATTTGGCAAGGCCTTCCTTCAATAAACACCTTCACGTGTACTTTTCTGCTTTTTAAGGGTGAAGAATGACCAATAGTGATTGTTTGGTGAGTTTCATTCTTGCCATTTGCTTCTGAATTTTGCCCCATCTTTTCCAGGAAATTGTTGGGCTTAAAGTCTTTGTCAGGAAATTTTTTCCTACTAGGTGGAGTTCTGGATGATTTGCAGACTCTGGCTATGTGACCCCATTTCTCACAACGTAGGCAGATGGAGTCAAAGAACTTGCATTCAGTGCGGGGGTGCCCCCCCAACCTCTGCAATAGAATCCTTGCCTGTTTTTCCCAGAGTCTTTTCTCTTCTTCTCCATTCTGAGTCTAAAATCCCTCCTCTGCCTCACTGCAATCTGAATCAGAGTCTATTTGTTCGCAATGGGCTGTTGTGGGTTTTTCCCCATCAGAATGGCTTGAGGCCTGGCTTGAGGCCTTGTTAATCTTTTTCATGGCCGCTGCTGAGGACTTGGTGGCTTCCGCTGAAACAGCTTCTTCAATGGCCTCTTTAAACATGATCTTAGGTTTCATTAACAGTTTCCTTTGTAAGACCTTATCTTTGAGGCCTAAAACAAACCGATCATGCATGGCCTCTTCTAAGTTGGTAAAATCACAAGCACCCCAATGTCCCTTAAACTTGCCACAAAGTCATTAATATTCTCGCTTCCCTTGATCCCGTGGTAAAATTGTGTCTCTTAATGAGGCACGATACTTGTGAGGCGAATGGGCTCTTAAAAGTTTCTCTAAATCAGGCCATTCCATTACCTTCAGCTCTGCAGCTCCCGCTAATGCCTTCGCCATTTTGAAGACTGCCGGACTGCAGTGCGTGAGAAATACCACCCTCTTCCGCCTCTCGGGATGTTGGCGAGGTCGTTTCCTTCCAGGTACATCTGGAAGCGATCCGCATACGATTCCCAGTCTTCCGCCGCCGGATCGAACGGGGCTGGGGGGGTGTTCAGCACAGCCATCTCACTCTGTTGCTTGTTCTTCGTGTCGTCTTCTCTTCAGGGAAATCCCATCCCTGCCAGTGTTAAGTCTGCATGAAGAGTCAGATGTGAGGAGTTCCAGCAAAGAGTTTATTAAGTGACTACAGCTCGAATGGACCCGTCTTGGCTTGGCTACGGCTGCCTCTTATAGCCTGCAGCCATGGTTGCCAGCCAATGGGAGTGCAGGGTTTCTTCCCACACTATTTAAACCAATACCATTTGACATTTTACAAGAACAGTTCAAATAAACCAATAACATTCAAACCTACATACATAACACCAAGTATGGATGGACCCTGGCTTAATGGAAAATATTGTAAAAGTGGAAATTGGGGTAAATATATGGGCAGATCATAATCCGATACAAATCCAATGGAAGGGGGGAAAAATTAGGAAGAGACCCTTAATAATGCGATTCTAAGGGATAAAACATATATTGAAATGATGAAGAAGGAATTAAACATATTTTTTGAGATAAATAAAAAAGAACAGACTTCCCTGCAAAATTTGTGGGACACAACCAAGGCCTATCTGAGAGGCCTAACTATAGCATACAATATAAGAAAGAATAAAGAAGGGAGACATCAACAAAGCCTATGGAGGGAGAAACTAAAAGACTTAGAAATAATTGGACAAGAAGAGCCGAATAATTTGAGGATTAAAAAAGAAATTGGTATTCTAAAACATAAAATGAATTTAAGTATTCAGGAAGATTTAGCCCGAAAATTAGATTGATTAAACAAAATTATTTCAAAACGAATAAGCCTGGGAGATGGTTAGCCCACAAAATTAAAAAGGAACAGGGGAAGAGAACAATTACAACCCTGCAAGACCAAGAAGGAACTTGCATGTTCAACCCCCAAAAAGAAAGAAATAGCAAGGGAATTTTTTACCAAACTATACGAACAGGAAGAAATATTGGAGAGTAGTATCGACCAATATTTAGCTGAAAAGAATTTATTAGAAATTCTAGATGAAGAAAGCCAGCACTTAAATAATAAAATAACTATAGAGGAGGTTAGAAATGCAATTGGAATGCAAAAGACAACTAAGACCCCCGGACCAGATGGAATTCCTTCAGAATTTTATAAGGAATTCCAAGAATTGCTAGAGGAAGTAATGGTTGACATTTACAATGAGGCCCTGGAAAATGCCAAGATTCCTAAACGTGGACGGAAGCCTATATTACACTGATACACAAGGAACAAACAGATCCACAAAAATACAAAATTATCATCCAATATCCCTACTAAATGTTGATTACAAAATAATGGCCACAATTATGGCAGAAAGACTAAAAAGAATACTAAGTAGAATAATACATACGGATCAGAATGGCTTCCTACCACACAGGCAGATAAAAACAAACACAAGGATAATAATCGACATATTAGAATACTATGAAACACATACGACTCGACCGGTAGCATTGATGTTTGTCGATGCCCAGAAAGCTTTTGATAACTTAAATTGGAACTTCCTCATAAAACAATTAATAGGTATGAAATGTGGGGAAAACTTTATAGGATTTATTAAACAAATATACAATATCCAAACAGTGAAGGTATTAATAAATGGGGAAGCCACAGAAGACATAACCATAAATAAAGGGGTCAGATAAGGATGTCCGCTAGCACCATTATTGTATATACTGGCAGAAGAAATATTACTAACACAAATAAGACAGAATCAGGAAATTAAAGGGCTAAAAATAAAAAAAGAGGAATACAAGCTCCAGGCGTTCGCTGATGATATGGTGTTTATATTGGAAGAACCAACACAGACTGGCCCCAAACTACTACATGAAATAGAAGAATATGGAAGGGTTGCAGGATTAAAAGTAAACAAAGATAAGACAAAAATCTTGACAAAAAATTGTACAAAATATCTCAAGGAAGAACTGTCAAATACACTAGGTATTCAGATAGTTAACAAAGTAACATATTTAGGGATTCTGCTAACAGCTAGGTGTTCATCAATAAGGAAAGATAACTATGATAAACTAACATCACAGATAACTAAAGATTTAGAAAATTGGTCTAAACTACAATTGTCACTCTTGGGCGTATTTCAACAATAAAATGAACATTTTACCAAAATTGCTATTTCTATTTCAAACGGTGCCAGTCAGGCTGGAGAAAATTTTTTTTTGTAGATTTGAACAAACATATTCTCAAATTTATCTGGCAAAAGAAAAAGCCCAGAATCAAACTTAAAATACTGCAAGATGCCAGGAAGAAAGGAGGGTTTGGCCTCCCAAATTTTGAACTTTACTACGAGGCGGCAATAGCAAACTGGCTTAGAGACTGGGCCAAATTAGAAAAAAGGAGAATATTGACTCTACAGGGTTTCGATCTCCAGCTTGGCTGGCATGCATTTATGTGGGATGAAAAGTATAAGAACCACGCCATATTTTAGAAGACATTATGTGAGAAACGTGTTAATTAGTGTCTGGGAAAAGATGAAAAGGAACTTTTATCTAAAAGTTCCGCTGTGGATATCCACCTTGGAAGCAGTAACCCACCCAAATGTGATGGATTATGATAACATACTTAGGTATAAAGATTTGTTATTGGAAACGGGAGAGCTTAAGAATAAAAATCAAATAATAATACAAGGGAAAGAGATTTCCTGGTGGCCATTTTTACAAATCCAAACACACTATAAAAAAGATCTACAGCAATTCGGCCTTAGCACGAATACCCAAGAATTTGACAAAATATGGCTGGGGGAAGAAAAGAAATCAATTAGTAGAATATATAGATCTTTTCTAAACCACAAATTAAAAGGAGAAACAATGATGGCCACAATGATAAAATGGACTAAAAACACGTCCCATAACATCGAAATAGATGAATGGGAACATAATTGGCAAATGAACTATATGTTGACCCTATCAACAGCATATAAAGAAAATCTATACAAAATGATCTATCGTTGGCATCTATCCCCAGCCAGACTGGCAAAGATAAGTCCCAACTTGTCACCTAAGTGCTGGAAATGTAACCATCTACAGGGAACATATTTCACATGTGGTGGACATGTCCATTTGCTAAGAAATACTGGTGGAAAGTAAAAAGCTGGATATTTGATATGACAAAACAAAATTTAAACTTTGATCCTGAGGTGTTTTTGTTAGGGATGATCAATTCAAAAATGGAAAAGAAATACTACTACTTAATTTTACATATTATAACTGCGGCTAGGTTAGCCTATGCACAGAACTGGAAATCACGGTTACTCCTTCCAGATGATATTCTAATCAAGAAAATTCATGATTGTGCCGAAATGGATAGTTTAACCAAGAAAATAAAAACAAACAAGATAGTGAATACTGTGAAGTATGGGATATATGGTATAAATGGATAAAGGAAAAATAATCCATGACAGTTGTGTTATGGAAGAGATAGATGTGTACTTGATGGTAAAGATAAAGAGAAACTAACATTTTGAAAGAACGGAGGAGCTAATTTGACAAGGTAGATCATGTCATATACTAACTGATGAAGAATAAAACCATTGCTCAAACAAGTTGTGAAATGTATATATGTATATAAGTTTTCGTAGATTTTCACAGGTAAAGGTATGTAGGTCTTGGTGTATTCGGGTCTTATCCCGTGTAAGATTGAGAATACCTTGGCGACGTTTCGACGAGATCCCACTCGCTATCTTCAGGCTGGTGTCTTCGGCTTTGTCCTTGTATATATATAACTTTGTAGTCTTCTATTTATATGTATGTTTTTAATTCTTTTTGTTAAATAAAAATTTATAAAAAAAAGAATTGTGAACTACATTCTCAGGTAAAATTAAAGTAAAATTACCTGTTTCTTTAATAAATAGTCATCATGGAGTTGACAAATAACTGATAGAGCAAAAAGAAAAGAGTGAGAATGAATAGGAAGAGGCTGAATTAATTGTATTTTTTTTCCTCACCTCTTTCTTTGCGCCATTAACTGCAACCTCCTCAGAAGTACCCTGGATGTCTGCAGAAATACTATTGTTCCCTGTGATGTTAGCATCTCCCACCAAAAAGACCGGAAATAAGGGCCTGAGAAATCGGAAGTCGTTACTTAAGGATCCGCCAGTCAAACAAACATCATAACGGTAAGTCCTGGAAAGCGACCCGTTCTGTGAATCAGCACAGTTCTCTTGGGTATCAAGACTGGCAGGTGGGAAGTGAGGAACAGCCACAGTAAAATGGCTTTGGGGATCCTTCTTGAAGACTTTGACCACAATAAACACAACAACGCAGACCAGGAACACAAAGGAGACTGCAGCCAAGCAGATCACTAAATACTTGGTCAAGGTTTTATCTTCTTCCGGTACTTGCACACTGGCATCCACTCACCTTAGGAAGGGATCCGAAAAGCCATCCACAAGAACAACATTAAGCAACACCGTGCTGGTCCTTGGAGGAAGACCGTTGTCTCTGACCTGTATCACCAGCCTCTGCTTGTTAGTGTCTCGCTCATTCAGGGCTCTCCTGGTTTTCACTTCCCCATTCTGTGCTCCTATGCAGAAAAGGGCTCCACCTCTGACTGGCCCCGCCCCCATCTATTCTCTTCCTCCCAAGTCCCACCTGATTGGCTGGGACTTCTTTTGTTGCCCTGCACAAAAGAACGCAACTGGAAAGGAGGTTAGTGGGATGGGAATGGGGATTTTGCAGTATCTTTCCCCTGCCACACCCACCAAGCCATATCCATAGAACCGGTAGTAAAAAAATTTTGGAATCCGACCACTGCGTCAGAAGTTGTGGATGGAAGTTTTTAAGAAGAAACTGGATAGTCACTTGTCTGAAATGGTGTAGGCTCTCCTGCTTGAGCAATGGGCTGGACTAAAGGAGCTCAAAGATCTCTTCCAGGTCTATTCTGATTGATTCATTTTGGAGAGAAATCTCCTGCACTTTGTATAGCAAGAGTCTGTTCAGGTCCAACGACTCTCTGCCTACTCAAAGTTTTCATTTTGACTGAAGGTGTTACTTGGATGAGTAACAAAATGTCTCAGTTTTAATAAACTTTGGTCCAGTGGCCATGATTTATCAAATTGATTGATTTTCACTGACCACTTCTGCATTACCAATACCTAGAATTGGACCCAGAAGCAGGCATGCAGCCAATGCGGATCACAGATATTACATGGGCCAGACTTCAGGCCCCAAGAACTGCTCCTGCCACCACACACTGCACCAGCTGCAGCTTCCAAATTTCAAAAACCTTGCAAATTGTTTCCTTCTGGGACAATTGTATGGTTTTCTTTTAAGGCAGTGTGTATTTTACAGCTTCTCACCTAACAAATTACATAGGACAATGCAGGATAAATACCCATATAGAAACTAAAATACATGTAAAACCAATACAAATTTCTCAGTACATTACAGTAAATCAATTAGTTTTCTGGAAATTCACAGTAATGTACATTAATAGACAATCTCTCATTTTTAGAAATTAATTATTTATGAGTTACTCAAACCATATAGGTTTATAACGTAATGACATTAATAATCATTCTCACCTGGGATATATGCTCTCTTTCCTCCAATTGATTAGGAAGATCACAGCATTCATTTCCAATGTGTGGATTCAGCACAGTTCTTTGATGCTCCATAGTAAAAACAGGAAAGAAAGGCCTAAGGAATTTGAACTCACTGCTCAGAGACCCATCAGCTAAGCACACTTCATAGCTGTAGGCCTGGGAAGATGTCCCAGAATTAGGATCCACACACTTGTCTTGCAAATTTGGTCCTCCAGGGAAATTTGATGCAGAACTTCCTACGAACTTCCTTCGCTTCTGAATCTTGGTTGCAATAAACACCATGACAGAAAGCAGAAAAATGGATGAGATGGCAACCAAGCAGATAATCAAATACAGTGTTAGAGTATGATCTCCTTCCTGCAGGATTTCACCCTTAGGATTATCCATCATTTTCATGTAAGGATCGGAGAAGCCGTCCACTAGAAGAATTCTTAGGGTCGCAGAGGCAGACTGAGGAGGATGCCCATTATCCCTAACTGCCACAATAAGAGTGTGTTTGAAACTGTCTCGGATGTTCACCGGCCTCATGGTTTTCACCTCTCCATTCTGAGTCCCAACAGCAAAGAGACTCGGATCTGTGGCCTTCAGCAACTGATAGGAAAGCCAAGAATTCTGCCCTGAATCTCTGTCCACTGCCACCACTTTGGTGACTAGGTAGCCTGTCTCTGCTCCCGGGAACCAGATCATTTGATGGAGAAGAGCTGTTCTGAAGGGGACAGAGGATGAAGGGGACATTGTCATTTTCATCCGTGATAAGAACTCGGACCATTGTTTCTGAGCTCAGTGGAGGGAGCCCTTGTCTACAGCCCTCACCATCACCTGGAAATCCTGTATATCCTCGTAATCCATAGATCGAATGGCATACAAGTTCCCAGTTTCAGAGTTGATGGAGATGTAAGATGATGCAGGCTCTTCCCTGATCTTTCCAAACAAAAGAGAGTAGGTTACTTTGGCATTCTCTTCTGTGTCCATATCCACAGCATAGACTGATCCAATGAGCAGTCCTGGAATGTTATTTTCTCGTAAGTGCAAATCGTAGAAACCTCTTTCAAATATTGGAGGGTTATCATTGACGTCTGAAAGAAGAATGCTAATAACTGTCACTGAAGTGAGTCTGGGAGAACCTTGGTCGGTGGCTGTGATGGTGATGTTATATTGTGGCGTTTCTTCTCTGTCCAATGGCTGTTGAGTCACAAGCTGGTAGTAATTGTTCTCAGTCAGTTTTAGTATAAAAGGCAGGTTTTTCTCAGTGTTGCAGGTAGTTCTGCCATTGTCTCCGGAGTCTTGATCTCTGATGCCAAAAAGAGCCACCAGAGTTTCCGGGGGAGAATTTTCTGGTAAAGGATTAGTGATGGATGACACAATTATTTCTGGAGCATTGTCATTCTCATCTTCAATGTCAACAAGAACTTTACAATAAGTGGACAATCCCCCTCCATCTGTGGCTTTGATGCTGAGTTCATAATTATGATTTTCTTCATAATCAATTTTCCCTACAAGCGTGATTTCCCCAGTATGATTGTTTAACCTGAATGATCGAAGTACTTCTGCTGTTGCTTGGCTAAAAGTGTAAATGATGTGAGCGTTGGCTCCAATGTCTTTGTCAGTGGCTTCAACTTTAGCAACCAATGAACCTGGATGACTATTTTCCATTAGCTGCACTTTATACACGGTTTGTTCAAATTGGGGCACATTATCATTGGTATCCAGAATATCAATAATTATCTGTGCTGTGCCAGTTCTCCTTGGGATGCCTCCATCCACAGCTTCCAGAGTGAGGATAAACTGAGGGATCAACTCGCGGTCTAATGGTTTTGCCAAAAGCAGTTCTGCATATTTCCTGCCATCATTTTTACTTTGTACGTCCAGCTTAAAATATTCGTTTGGGCTAAGTATGTAGTTCTGGATAGCATTTTCCCCTTTGTCTAAATCATGGGCTGCCTCCAAGGGGAAACGTGCATTTATGGGAGTCTGTTCAGGTATCTCAAACAGGAATTGATTCTTAGAGAACGTAGGGGCATTATCATTGACATCTTCTACCAGAAGTTCAATTTTGAAGAATTGAAGAGGATTTTCCAGCAAAATTTCAGAGAATAGAGTGCAAGGATCACTCAGACCACACAAAGCTTCTCGGTCAATTTTATGCCTCAATATTATATTCCCAGAATGAGGATCCAGCTGGAAATCCTGCCTGGAACTCTTAGAAATCAACTGTGCTCTGCGAGCAGAGAGCTCCTTCACATCTACTTTTAAATCTTTTAGAACATTTGCTACAATTGATCCAGCTTTCTTTTCCTCAGGCACTGAATAGCGGAATGGTTCACACCACATACCAGAGCTACATAGAGAAATAAAGAACAAGACCACTTGCCTGCTAGGACGAGATACTTCCATTTTTCCAGCCTCTTTCAGCAAAGGTTATACATTCAATAAGATTCTTTGTAAAGCAACTCCTATAATTTCCTTTATAGTCTGACCAGAATCCAATGGGAGTTATTTTTTGGTATTCATGCCTGGATATTTTCTTCGGAAATTTCTCAAGATTTCATTGAAAGCTGTTGTCTTTTGTTCTGAGTTTCCTTCCTCTAATGACTACATCATTCTGAAGTAAATGAACCTCTCTTTTTACTGTTTGGTGCAATAGCACCACCTTGTGTGTAAAGTAAAATGTAGCACTGAATTTATGAAACTTTTGAATAGGGCATTTATTCTAGTGTATAGAATAGTGTGTGCTTCTTTTCAAAAGACTAAAGCGTTCCTTCTGTGTCCATTCTTGGTGTTATCTGTCATAGCAAGACAATATGTTAACAGCTTTCAATCTAGAGAAAAAGGATTCCTCCCAAAATGTAAGAGCTATAACTTTTGGTATGATTGTGACATGAATGTGTATATAATAATGTGTATAAAGTAAATACAAGGATCCAGAGGAATGCCACTTGTGTGTTATATTTTTAGTTGCACCATTTCATGTCATGAGTTTATAATGACCATGTAAGTTATACTTGGAAACAATCATGATTTTCCCTTCCACTCATATCTACACATTTCATATTTCCTTTCAGAAGGAAATTAAGCAGCCAGGAATCTAAATTAAAAATTCTCCAGTTGCAGAAGTTGTCACTGCGTTTTGTTTGTTTCTTTTTTCTTAGTACTTTGTAGAGGTTTTTTACCTCTCTTGTCTGTCTAATGTTTTGTTTTGGATTTTTTTTCATATTTTTGTAACAAATATGATGTAAACAGAAGAGAAGAACAGGAATGAATAATTGACTATCATTTTGGAATGGGGTGGAGACTGTTTTCTTATATTTCATACCTAAAAATTCAGAAATTTAAATGTATCTTTGAAGCTGAGATGTAGACAGACAACAACCTGTGTCACCTTCAAATTTCCAGAGGTATACCTTTAATAATTTATCCAGCAAAGTTTGAAGGGCTGCCACCTTAACATTTAATGTTGTATACTTTTCATGGCTTAGAGCTGACTTAATCAGCTGAACGGAGTGTATTTTTTAATAATAATATAATTATAATTATATAATAATAATTAATAATAATACTTTAATAATAATAGCTGAATGTGTGGTGAACCATTATAATGAAAATTGGAAAGGGCGATTTTTCTTGGAACAGCTTACAATGTGGACCCAAGATTGTTGGGGGCAATAAGCTGACTTTGTAAAAATGCCGCTTAGTAATAAGCAGGTATATACAATGGAATGAAGGCTATTGCTGAGCACATTGGGTTGTGCTCCAAAAATTGTAAGCCGCCCTGAGTCTCCAGAGAAGGGCGGCATATAAATATGAATTAAAAAAAAAATTTGCAATGAAATTTTTTACACCATTATACAACATCTGCCTATCCTAGCTCCTTGGGAGCGACACAATAGGTGAATAAAAATGCCAAATCCAGTCTGATCGTCTAGCACAAGGGTGTCAAACTAAAGGCCTGGGGGCTGGATCAGGCCCGCAGGTGCTTAGACCTGGCCTGCAGGGCCACCCTGGAAACAGTGAAGGACTGGCCTGTGGTACCTCTGCCATCAAAAATGGAGCTCAGGAGGGCTGTGGGAATTAAGATGCCCTATAGAAACGGCATCAAGAGACTGGAGAAAGATGATCATTACAAATACCTGGACATCCTTTAAGCTAAGCATCTTTTAAGCACACCAGAGTTAAGAAGAAGAAGATCAGAAATCAAGAAAGTGGAGATGATTTTAAAGTCCAAACTCAGTGGAGGAAATACCATCAAGGCAATTAACACCTGGACAAGCCCAATCATTAGATTCACAACACTAGGAATAGTGGAGTCGAGTCAAGCAAAACTAAAAGCCTTGGCTAGGAAGACCAGAAAAATAATGACAATGAATTACACCAGAATTAAGAAGACAGCAACAGACAGCAAATAGGATTTCTGCAAAGACGCTGAAGAAAACGTGGACCACCTAGATGAGCTGCTGCAAGAATATCACACAGATTGATTACAAATAGTGGCATGACAAAGTAGCAACGATGGTGCATTGGCAGATCTGCAAGAATTCTGTTTGCCTGCAAACAAGAACTGGTAGGATCATTAAATGGAGAAAATAATAGAAAACAAAGAAGCTAAAGTGCCCTGAGACTTTAGAATTCAAACAGGGAGCATAAATAACATTCAAGACTTAATAGCTATTATTAAGAAAGACACCCCCGCGCACCGGCAAAAAAGAACCCTGGATAGTGGATGTGGCAGTATCTGAAGACAGCAGAATGCAAGAGAAAGAACTGGAGACGATAACAAAATACAAAGGCCTGCAAATAGAAATAGAACAACTGTCAGATCCGTGTATCTGCCATTCTTCAATGGAAGAAGACGGGGGAGTTGGTACAAGTAATCCTTTTTGATGTAACCTGAATATATTAAATCCTATACTGATTCTGTATGACTTGCATATGATATACAACTGGAGGAGTGGAGCCAGATGTCCAGAAACTGTCACCTCTTGAAGACATAACAAGATGAGAAGGAACCATAAAAATTCCAGCTCTGGAAGACACTCCTGGGAACTCTGCTAAGATACGTTCCCAGAGAAGGGAGGGGGATTAACATGTTGGTTCTTTGTTTGACTAAATCCACTTCTGAATAAGGGAAAGGATTTTAACTTCCTTTATCTATGAATGTATGCCTGGGGATATCTTAGACTCTGCTTTGCCTGGTGTTGAGATAAAATCCCTTTCAATAAAGGATTCCTTTTGAAACACCTGGTCTTCAGAAGTTCATTCTTTCCGATTGAAGGGGAAAAGTCCAATGCATACAACAACTGTGGCAAAAGAAATTAAATCCAAAATGTATCCTCAATCATGGCCAGGAATTGAATCTGGGCCTCTTATTTATTTAAAAAAACAAATACTGAACACTGAACTGCTGTGGTCCTTCTTCAACTTGATACTAACCATGTGCACTTAAAACTGCATACTATTTCCCCCAAATCCAGGCTGGAAGTGTGGAAGTCAGATTAAACATCCTTGGGAGTAGAATGTAGAGACACAAGAGTAATAAAAAAAAAGTTGTGCCTTCCAAGATGGCATGCACTGTTCTGAAGGACTAAGGTTAACTTATAATGGGTTTCACACTAGGGCTTCATAGTTTCTCAAATTGGATTGCAACTCAGAGAAATTTAAAGGAATGTAGAGAGCAACCTTGTCTTGACAAAATGATAGTCCTATCAACATCTATCCTTGGTCTGACTGCAGAATCCACAATAGTCACTGCAACACTGCAAAGAGAACTCCTGCAATATAGTGATTAAACTCTGGAAATCAGTAGATTGGTCCAGAATAGACCAAGTATGAATGGACCCTGGCTTAATGGAAAATATTGTAAAAGTGGAAATTGGGGTTTATCAAGCAGGCGATGTAAAGGTTCAGCAATGGAAGCTTTGTGAGGTAGAAACATGTGATAAAAGTTAATGAGTCCAAGGAAGGCTTGTAAATCATGTTGCATCTAGGTTTAGGGGCTTCCTTGATTGCTTTAACCTTGGCATCAGTAGGGTGGATCCCATGCTTGTCAATCATGTACCCCAGGAACTCAACTCTCTCTGTTTTGAGTGTGCATTTGTCTTCCTTGACTTTTAAACCCACTTTTCTGAATCTGGTAAGGACTTCTCTGAGCCTCTCTTGAAGCTGAGTGTCATTTTCAGCAGAGATTAACACATCATCAAAATAAGGCACTACCCCTGGCAGTCCTTGCAACATTCTTTCCATAAGGCTTTGAAAAATGCCAGGTGCCACGCTTACTCCAAATTGTAGTCTTTTACATTTGAAAGCACCTCTATGAGTCACAATTGTTTGGGCCTCTGCAGTGGCATCATCAACTGTTAATTGTTGATATGCCTGGGCCAAGTCCAGTTTGGCAAATACTGTACCCCTGCCAAGGGAATGGAGCAGATGATGCACAACTGGTACTAGGTATGCGCTCTGCTGCAGAGCATGGTTAAGTGTCCCCTTATAGTCACCACAGATTCTCACTGACCCATCAGCCTTGACTGGTGTGACTATGGGTGTTTCCCATCTGGAGTGGTCAGTAGGCTCTAAAACCCCTTGAGCAATAAGTTTATCTAATTGTGCATCAATTTTTCCTTTAAAGCAAATGGAACCCTCCTGGGCTTTAAACGAATTGGGGGCACCTTGGGGTCTAGGCTGAAAGCAATAGGGGTCCCCATATACTTGCCCAGTCCTTCGCTGAAGACCTCTGGAAACTCAGACTTCAAGGACTCCTTCCATTCAGAGCTGCTCACGTGATTGATGCCAGTCACCTCGATGCCTAGTGGCTTGAACCACTCAAGTCCCAGCAAGCTTGGGCGATCCTTGTCCACGATGGTCAGAGGCAAACATTTGGTGTGGCCTTTAAACTGCACGTTGAAATCTCTTGCTCCAACTACTGGAATCTTGTTCCCTTGGTAGTCTTTAAGAGTCAGTGCTTGCTTCTGGAAATGCTTCTTCTGAATGTTGGGAAAGAGTCTGTGGATAGTGTCCCATGACACCATAGATAAATAAGAGCCTGAGTCCACTTCCATTTGGCAAGGCCTTCCTTCAATAAACACCTTCACGTGTACTTTTCTGCTTTTTAAGGGTGAAGAATGACCAATAGTGATTGTTTGGTGAGTTTCATTCTTGCCATTTGCTTCTGAATTTTGCCCCATCTTTTCCAGGAAATTGTTGGGCTTAAAGTCTTGTCAGGAAATTTTTTCCTACTAGGTGGAGTTCTGGATGATTTGCAGACTCTGGCTATGTGACCCCATTTCTCACAACGTAGGCAGATGGAGTCAAATAACTTGCATTCAGTGGGGGGTGCCCCCAACCTCTGCAATAGAATCCTTGCCTGTTTTCCCAGAGTCTTTTCTCTTCTTCTCCATTCTGAGTCTAAAAATCCCTCCTCTGCCTCACTGCAATCTGAATCAGAGTCTATTTGTTCGCAATGGGCTGTTGTGGGTTTTTCCCCATCAGAATGGCTTGAGGCCTGGCTTGAGGCCTTGTTAATCTTTTTCATGGCCGCTGCTGAGGACTTGGTGGCTTCCGCTGAAACAGCTTCTTCAATGGCCTCTTTAAACATGATCTTAGGTTTCATTAACAGTTTCCTTTGTAAGACCTTATCTTTGAGGCCTAAAACAAACCGATCATGCATGGCCTCTTCTAAGTTGGTAAAATCACAAGCACCCCCAATGTCCCTTAAACTTGCCACAAAGTCATTAATATTCTCGCTTTCCCCTTGATCCCGGCGGTAAAATTCGTGTCTCTTAATGAGGCACGATACTTGTGGGGCGTAATGGGCTCTTAAAAGTTTCTCTAAATCAGGCCATTCCATTACCTTCAGCTCTGCAGCTCCCGCTAATGCCTTCGCCATTTTGAAGACTGCCGGACTGCAGTGCGTGAGAAATACCACCCTCTACCGTCTCTCGGGGATGTTGGCGAGGTCGTTTCCTTCCAGGTACATCTGGAAGCGATCCGCATACGATTCCCAGTCTTCCGCCGCCGGATCGAACGGGGCTGGGGGGGTGTTCAGCACAGCCATCTCACTCTGTTGCTTGTTCTTCGTGTCGTCTTCTCTTCAGGGAAATCCCATCCTCGTTGCCAGTGTTAAGTCTGCATGAAGAGTCAGACGTGAGGAGTTCCAGCAAAGAGTTTATTAAGTGACTACAGCTCGAATGGACCCGTCTTGGCTTGGCTACGGCTGCCTCTTATAGCCTGCAGCCATGGTTGCCAGCCAATGGGAGTGCAGGGTTTCTTCCCACACTATTTAAACCAATACCATTTGACATTTTACAAGAACAGTTCAAATAAACCAATAACATTCAAACCTACATACATAACACCAAGTATGGATGGACCCTGGCTTAATGGAAAATATTGTAAAAGTGGAAATTGGGGTAAATATATGGGCAGATCATAATCCGATACAAATCCAATGGAAGGGGAAAAATTAGGAAGAGACCCTTAATAATGCGATTCTAAGGGATAAAACATATATTGAAATGATGAAGAAGGAATTAAACATTTTTTGAGATAAATAAAAAGAACAGACTTCCTGCAAAATTTGTGGGACAAAACCAAGGCCTATCTGAGAGGCCTAACTATAGCATACAATATAAGAAAGAATAAAGAAGGGAGACATCAACAAAGCCTATGGAGGGAGAAACTAAAAGACTTAGAAATAATTGGACAAGAAAGAGCCGAATAATTTGAGGATAAAAAAGAAATTGGTATTCTAAAACATAAAATGAATTTAAGTATTCAGGAAGATTTAGCCCGGAAAATTAGATTGATTAAACAAAATTATTTCGAAAACGCGAATAAGCCTGGGAGATGGTTAGCCCACAAAATTAAAAAGGAACAGGGGAAGAGAACAATTACAACCCTGCAAGACCAAGAAGGGAACTTGCATGTTCAACCCCCCAAAAAGGAAAGAAATTTATTAGAAATTCTAGATGAAGAAAGCCAGCACTTAAATAATAAAATAACTATAGAGGAGGTTAGAAATGCAATTGGAATGCAAAAGACAACTAAGACCCCTGGACCAGATGGAATTCCTTCAGAATTTTATAAGGAATTCCAAGAATTGCTAGAGGAAGTAATGGTTGACATTTACAATGAGGCCCTGGAAAATGCCAAGATTCCTAAAACGTGGACGGAAGCCTATATTACACTGATACACAAGGAACAAACAGACCCACAAAAAATACAAAATTATCGTCCAATAACCCTACTAAATGTTGATTACAAAATAATGGCCACAATTATGGCAGAAAGACTAAAAAGAATACTAAGTAGAATAATACATACGGATCAGAATGGCTTCCTACCACACAGGCAGATAAAAACAAACACAAGGATAATAATCGACATATTAGAATACTATGAAACACATACGACTCGACCGGTAGCATTGATGTTTGTCGATGCCCAGAAAGCTTTTGATAACTTAACTTGGAACTTCCTCATAAAACAATTAATAGGTATGAAATGTGGGGAAAACTTTATAGGATTTATTAAACAAATATACAATATCCAAACAGTGAAGGTATTAATAAATGGGGAAGCCACAGAAGACATAACCATAAATAAAGGGGTCAGATAAGGATGTCCGCTAGCACCATTATTGTATATACTGGCAGAAGAAATATTACTAACACAAATAAGACAGAATCAGGAAATTAAAGGGCTAAAATAAAAAAAAAGAGGAATACAAGCTCCAGCTTAAGCTGATGATATGGTGTTTATATTGGAAGAACCAACACAGACTGGCCCCAAACTACTACATGAAATAGAAGAATATGGAAGCGTTGCAGGATTAAAAGTAAACAAAGATAAGACAAAAATCTTGACAAAAAATTGTACAAAATATCTCAAGGAAGAACTGTCAAATACACTAGGTATTCAGATAGTTAACAAAGTAAAATATTTAGGGATTCTGCTAACAGCTAGGTGTTCATCAATAAGGAAAGATAACTATGATAAACTAACATCACAGATAACTAAAGATTTAGAAAATTGGTCTAAACTTCAATTGTCACTCTTGGGAGTATTTCAACAATAAAATGAACATTTTACCAAAATTGCTATTTCTATTTCAAATGGTGCCAGTCAGGCTGGAGAAAATTTTTTTTGTAGATTTGAACAAACATATTCTCAAATTTATCTGGCAAAAGAAAAAGCCCAGAATCAAACTTAAAATACTGCAAGATGCCAGGAAGAAAGGAGGGTTTGGCCTCCCAGATTTTGAACTTTACTACGAGGCGGCAATAGCAAACTGGCTTAGAGACTGGGCCAAATTAGAAAAAAGGAGAATATTGACTCTACAGGGTTTCGATCTCCAGCTTGGCTGGCATGCATTTATGTGGGATGAAAAGTATAAGAACCACGCATATTTTAGAAGACATTATGTGAGAAACGTGTTAATTAGTGTCTGGGAAAAGATGAAAAGGAACTTTTATCTAAAAGTTCCGCTGTGGATATCCACCTTGGAAGCAGTAACCCACCCAAATGTGATGGATTATGATAACATACTTAGGTATAAAGATTTGTTATTGGAAACGGGAGAGCTTAAGAATAAAAATCAAATAATAATACAAGGGAAAGAGATTTCCTGGTGGCCATTTTTACAAATCCAAACACACTATAAAAAAGATCTACAGCAATTCGGCCTTAGCACGAATACCCAAGAATTTGACAAAATATGGCTGGGGGAAGAAAAGAAATCAATTAGTAGAATATATAGATCTTTCTAAACCACAAATTAAAAGGAGAAACAATGATGGCCACAATGATAAAATGGACTAAAAACACGTCCCATAACATCGAAATAGATGAATGGGAACATAATTGGCAAATGAACTATATGTTGACCCTATCAACAGCATATAAAGAAAATCTATACAAAATGATCTATCGTTGGCATCTATCCCCAGCCAGACTGGCAAAGATAAGTCCCAACTTGTCACCTAAGTGCTGGAAATGTAACCATCTACAGGGAACATATTTCACATGTGGTGGACATGTCCATTTGCTAAGAAATACTGGTGGAAAGTAAAAAGCTGGATATTTGATATGACAAAACAAAATTTAAACTTTGATCCTGAGGTGTTTTTGTTAGGGATGATCAATTCAAAATGGAAAAGAAATACTACTACTTAATTTTACATATTATAACTGCGGCTAGGTTAGCCTATGCACAGAACTGGAAATCACGGTTACTCCTTCCAGATGATATTCTAATCAAGAAAATTCATGATTGTGCCGAAATGGATAGTTTAACCAAGAAAATAAAAACAAACAAGATAGTGAATACTGTGAAGTATGGGATATATGGTATAAATGGATAAAGGAAAAATAATCCATGACAGTTGTGTTATGGAAGAGATAGATGTGTACTTGATGGTAAAGATAAAGAGAAACTAACATTTTGAAAGAACGGAGGAGCTAATTTGACAAGGTAGATCATGTCATATACTAACTGATGAAGAATAAAACCATTGCTCAAACAAGTTGTGAAATGTATATATGTATATAAGTTTTCGTAGATTTTCACAGGTAAAGGTATGTAGGTCTTGGTGTATTCGGGTCTTATCCCGTGTAAGATTGAGAATACCTTGGCGACGTTTCGACGAGATCCCACTCGCTATCTTCAGGCTGGTGTCTTCGGCTTTGTCCTTGTATATATATAACTTTGTAGTCTTCTATTTATATGTATGTTTTTAATTCTTTTTGTTAAATAAAAATTTATAAAAAAAAGAATTGTGAACTACATTCTCAGGTAAAATTAAAGTAAAATTACCTGTTTCTTTAATAAATAGTCATCATGGAGTTGACAAATAACTGATAGAGCAAAAAGAAAAGAGTGAGAATGAATAGGAAGAGGCTGAATTAATTGTATTTTTTTTCCTCACCTCTTTCTTTGCGCCATTAACTGCAACCTCCTCAGAAGTACCCTGGATGTCTGCAGAAATACTATTGTTCCCTGTGATGTTAGCATCTCCCACCAAAAAGACCGGAAATAAGGGCCTGAGAAATCGGAAGTCGTTACTTAAGGATCCGCCAGTCAAACAAACATCATAACGGTAAGTCCTGGAAAGCGACCCGTTCTGTGAATCAGCACAGTTCTCTTGGGTATCAAGACTGGCAGGTGGGAAGTGAGGAACAGCCACAGTAAAATGGCTTTGGGGATCCTTCTTGAAGACTTTGACCACAATAAACACAACAACGCAAACCAGGAACACAAAGGAGACTGCAGCCAAGCAGATCACTAAATACTTGGTCAAGGTTTTATCTTCTTCCGGTACTTGCACACTGGCATCCACTCACCTTAGGAAGGGATCCAAAAGCCATCCACAAGAACAACATTAAGCAACACCGTGCTGGTCCTTGGAGGAAGACCGTTGTCTCTGACCTGTATCACCAGCCTCTGCTTGTTAGTGTCTCGCTCATTCAGGGCTCTCCTGGTTTTCACTTCCCCATTCTGTGCTCCTATGCAGAAAAGGGCTCCACCTCTGACTGGCCCCGCCCCCATCTATTCTCTTCCTCCCAAGTCCCACCTGATTGGCTGGGACTTCTTTGTTGCCCTGCACAAAAGAACGCAACTGGAAAGGAGGTTAGTGGGATGGGAATGGGGATTTTGCAGTATCTTTCCCCTGCCACACCCACCAAGCCATATCCATAGAACCGGTAGTAAAAATTTTGGAATCCGACCACTGCGGCCAGAAGTTGTGGATGGAAGTTTTAAGAAGAAACTGGATAGTCACTTGTCTGAAATGGTGTAGGCTCTCCTGCTTGAGCAATGGGCTGGACTAAAGGAGCTCAAAGATCTCTTCCAGGTCTATTCTGATTGATTCATTTTGAGAGAAATCTCCTGCACTTTGTATAGCAAGAGTCTGTTCAGGTCCAACGACTCTCTGCCTACTCAAAGTTTTCATTTTGACTGAAGGTGTTACTTGGATGAGTAACAAAATGTCTCAGTTTTAATAAACTTTGGTCCAATGGCCATGATTTATCAAATTGATTGATTTTCACTGACCACTTTTGCATTACCAATACCTAGAATTGGACCCAGAAGCAGGCATGCAGCCAATGCGGATCACAGATATTACATGGGCCAGACTTCAGGCCCCAAGAACTGCTCCCGCCACCACACACTGCACCAGCTGAAGCTTCCAAATTTCAAAAACCTTGCAAATTGTTTCCTTCTGGGACAATTGTATGGTTTTCTTTGCAGCAGTGTGTATTTTACAGCTTCTCACCTAACAAATTACATAGGACAATGCAGGATAAATACCCATATAGAAACTAAAATACATGTAAAACCAATACAAATTTCTCAGTACATTACAGTAAATCAATTAGTTTTCTGGAAATTCACAGTAATGTACATTAACAGACAATCTCTCATTTTTAGAAATTTTTTTTTTTTGAACCAAATTTTATTCATTTTTAACAATTTTTAAAACAGCTCTTTTCAGGAGACAGCATGTTCCCGAGTCATCACTTTTACATGCAAATGTGACAGTAGATCTATATTCCTTTTAAACATTTGACTTCACTTCTATTCCATTTTTAGCGGACAAAGGGTCAAAAAATTAACCTAATCTTAATCTCATTCTGTATAGCCCCCAAGTTCATTTCGAGTTAATTGCAAATATACATATATTTTAAAAACTTCATGTATAAATCTTACAAATAACAATATATTAGCCCATCATATAAAAGATAAAGTTCATCCATGTCTAAACCTTTAATTATCTTCACATTGTTAATACTCTTTATCATTACAGAATTCTTTGTCCGTCAGATTTGCCCTTTCATAACTATTCTCACCATAATTCTAAATCCAAACCCATGTTAACACTAAAAAGATGAAAAAAAAAAAACCTAGACTTGCACCCCTTTACTACTTTGAAAGTGACACCTCAGTGGTTAATATAGTAACATAATCATAGTCATTCCTTCAAAACGAAAGATAGAGAAAAAAGAAAAAAAGAAAATGGAAAAAAAGCTCCCTTACAATATATCTCTAATGGTTGGGTTCTGCAACACATCCCCCCTAAAATTAATTTATGGTTCCAAAATAATAATAAAAATAACTAATCTTTGGTTAGGAAAATCCCATTTTAAGCACTTCTAAAATCATTTATTAATTCAA
>CM019150.1:121643713-121745785 GCA_009733165.1 Naja naja | reverse complement strand
CTAACTTTGCATTCCTTATTTTTGCTAAATTGTAAAATGTCTATTTTAAAAATATTTTAGTTGATGCTCCTTTCTCTTTCACATATTTTTGTTCCATTTATCTTCTTTCCACTATGATTTCATCTTCTCTTCTTTCATTTTTTCCTCATGTTAATTTACCTGTATTCATTATTTTAAAATGCAAGTATTACCTATTAGTAGACTGATAGTGGTAATGGGCTGAGCACATATTTGCCAAACAAGAAATTTATAGCACATTTATGTATACATAAAATATACAAATTATATTTATAATATATGTGTTATATGAATAAACCTATTTCTGGAATCAATATGAATTTTCATAAGCTACTGAATAGTATACATTGTTTTAAAAAAACAACACTATTTTATAGCAATAGCACTTAGATTTATATACCACTTTATAGTGCTTTACAGCCCTCTCAAAGCGGTTTACAGAGTCAGCATATTGCCCCCAACAATTTGGGTCCTCATTTTACCCACCTCGGAAGGATGGAAGGCTGAGTCAACCTTGGGCCTGGTGAGATTCGATCTGCCCAATTGCAGTAGGAGTAGCTTGCAGTACTGCACTCTAACCACTGTGCCACCGAGGCTCTCTCTTTATGATAGCAAGCTCCTACAAGAAAGTTATATGCTCTATATTTGTGCAAGACAGCTGTAATTTAAAGAACAAAAACTAAAAATAAGCTGTGTTTAACAGTTGGTTCTATCACAGATTTAGGGTTTTATGATACATAAAGCAAGTGTTATGCCATTTTACTTCTTGTTTTCTAACACTTGTGCTTTATTCATTATATTTGGTTACAAGCAATTATGACGATATTCTTGTGAACTATTTTATAGTAGTACAAATAGTTGTAACTAGTATGGCTGTGTATTGTTTATAGGGGCATGTTGATTTAGTGGCCAAATTTGAAGCAAAGTGCCAAATCAAAATAGTATTGTTTTTCAAATATTGGATTAGACTTAGAGCTTTGATATTGTTTTAATATGGAGCCTAAAAGGTCTTCAGGACATTGTTTCTATATTGATTCTATAATTTAGTTTGCAGCACTGAGACAGAGGGATGGCTTGATTTTTGGACACAGAGTACTGCTTCAAACTGGACTGACTCATAAGTACTGAAATCATGGCTATCTTTGTTGGAGTGGAGTTGTTTTATGAAAATTTAAGAAATGTATCAACATGGCCAGTTTTAACACCTTCCAAAAGGGATGGACTTGGAGAATAAGCCTGACCATTCTGATTCCTAGGGAAGTCCATCTGTCTCAAATGTGTCTAACCATTTATGTATGTACTATCATTTGGGTGCTGCCTCAATCACTGGAGTTATTCTAGGCAACCAAAAGGTTACTTTATCCAAATACTCACTCCCCTTTCAAATGCTGTTATCCCATTTTCTGCTCTTTCATCCACCAAATCTTTGGCCTCTCACAAGCACTCCCAAGTCTCTCTTCCCCAGTGCAGGTGGTCCAACTTGGTTTCACACACTTACTGTTACATGGGTGGACTCTCTCACATTCCAACCCACTCTCTGAATAACTTCCGCCATCCGTTGTGCCTGACTAGCTTTCCTTTTATTGATAAAGTGCTGTTGGAAGGAAAATCCATCTGGTTCATTTCCAAGCTGGGAGAAAGATGCTGGAAATAAAATGGCAGCTGGAGGTAGATAGGAAATTGATGAAACAGAACCACCAGGGTTCTGCGGCAGCTGACAAAATGGAGTTTAGAGTGGGTGGGTTTTATACCTTTTGGATTCCTATGGGGGTCATGTAGGGGTTATGTAGGGGTGATAACTGGCTCTATTGGCAAAAGAGGAAATGCAAATCCTAGGTGTTTGTCTGAGCTAATTTGTCAACCTTTTGTTTATCACTTGTTTGAGTTTCTGTCTTGACCCAGTCTTTCTGAATGGATTACCAAATCTGCATTTCTAAAAGCTGGCCTCCTCAATTTCTGCTTGGGGCAGGGAAACTGGGGCTGGTTGCTGCCTCCATTAAGATTTTTCATTTCTCCTTTAGGGGAAATATTTTATCCTTCCTTTTTTAATATTTTAAACAGCTTTTATCCATGGGCTGTTGGACTCCTAAATACAACTACAATCACTCAATGCATACATGGAAACAGATTACTGGTTTCTCCCTAATTACTTGTATAAGGACCATTTTCTATATTATTTATGTTGTGTTGTATTTTTGTTATGGATAGCTCCAGCAGGAGCAAAATCAAATTCATTGTGTATGTATGTATGTATGTATGTATGTATGTATGTATGTATGTATAATAATAACAACAACAGAACAACACTTATTGTCATTGTACATAATGACAATAAGTGTTGTTCTGTTGTTGTTATTATTATTATTATCTTTATTCATTAAACATGAAACTCAGTTAATTGAACATTTAAAAATGTATCACAAATATTATTAACTGGCCTAGGTTTCGACCAAATATTTTCTTAAAATATACAATGTTCCAAGTAGCACAGTTTTTTGCGGTTCTGCTGGTGTTATTGCAGGAAGCTGCAATTTCTTCATGTACTGTGTAAAATTCTTGGACATGGTGCCAAGTGTCCCGATGACAATGGGTATCACTGTCACATGTTTCGTCCATAATTGGGTAGTTTTGATGGCCAGGTCATGATATTTCATGATTTTTTTCTAGTTCTTTTTCTTTGAATCTGGCATCTCCTGGTACAGTGATATCAATAAATTGTATGCTTCAGTTTTTGATGACTGTGATATCTGGTATGTTGTGTTCTAAATGACGATCTGCCTGTATTCGAAAGTCCCACAAGATCTTCACCTTCTCATTTTCGACAACTTTTTTCACTTTGTGTTCCCATGACTTTTTGGATACAGGTAAGTCATATTTTTTACATAATGCCCAGTGGATTAGTTTAGCAACTTGGTCATGTCTAGCTTTGTAATCAGTTTGTGCGATTTTGCTGCACTCACATATTAAATGTGAAACAGTTTCAACTTTGACATTGCAAAGCCAACAGTTTGGATTGTCAGTGGTTTTTTGTATCTTCACTTTCATGGCATTAGTTTGTAGTGCTTGTTCTTGAGCAACGAGTATTAAACCTTCCATTTCTTTCTTGATGGTTCCCATCTTAAGCCATGCCCATGTCAAGTTGTTATCACATTTTCCTTCAATGTTTTTCAAATGCTCTCCATGCAAATCTTTGGTTTTCCATCTATTTAATCTGTCATCTAGCTGTTTTTCCTTATATTCTGCCTTTGTTTCTGTTGTTTTAATAATGCTCTCTGTTTTCACAGCCTGCAGCAATTTTTCTGTACAGATAGTCATTCAAATTTTACTTCTACAATTTGATGGACTTGCAATAGCTCTCTGCCACCTATTCTTCTTGGCAGGTATAGCCTGTCATTGTCACATCGTGGATGTAAAGCATGGTACATATTCAAAAATTTACGAGTTTCCAGTCCAAATTTTCCAGTTCAGCCAAAGTCAAGTTGATGATTCCAACTGGATAGCATATCACTGGAACTGTCCATGTATTAATGGCTTTAATTATGTTTCCAGCATTCAGTTTTGATTTTATTATTTTGCGGACCTCTTGATGTATTATTATTATTACCCAAAATATTTCATTCTTCTGTAGGGGCAGTGGCTTCCAACAGTGCTAGCTATGCTTTGCTGTCGGCTTCCTATAAGATAGGCTGCAGGTATTTTCCCTCTAGATCCTTGCTATTTCACTTTCTTGTAATTTTTATATATTAGTGAAACTTGCCGATTAACATTACATATTTTTTCCTACAAATCTTTTACACAGAAATCCTTCAAAACATGGAGTGTTTTTTTTTACTGTTGTACTAATCCAAATACTAAATCAGAACAGAATGGAGTGATTCATCCCAGTGCTGCCCAGTTGCTTCTGAGCGCTCTGACATTTTCCTTAGTCACTTCCTAGAATATAGGTTGGCTTAATCTTGTACCATCAATTAAACTTCTCTTTGTTTCTTCTTCTGGTTGGGCTCGAGTTAAATGTGCCAATAGGTTAATCTTTGAAGTTGGCTGTATTTGTTTTTACTAGCATAATCAAGCATTTTAACATCTGATAAAACCTGGTATATACTTAGAAATTTTCTTCAGAGAGAGAGAGAGAGAGAGAGTCCACATACACAGTTTAAACCTGATGTTTTCTGGCTCATATACTAGGCAAGGCACCTTATAGTTTGTCTTCATATTGCAATATAATATGCTAAAAGTAGCTATGCAAATATAATTCAGTATTGAAAAATTACAATTCTTCCTTTTACAATTTTGCAGGGCAAAGTTCCTTTGTCTGAAGATCCTGCTGCTAAATCTGGAGGCCCAAGTTGTACTGTAAATCAAGCAATAGGTGCAAACATGAACTCTGGGCAAAGCGACTGGCTTTCCTATCACTAGATGACAATTACCAACTCCATCCATTGTTCTGTCTCTGTCAGAAGACACATGCAAGAATCCTCTAGCCTGAAAAGAATGGGTCCTCTGTATAAAAGAACATCAGAGACAAATTTTGAAAACTCTTTAAAACAAGAATGCCCTTATGCTGTTCCATTCACTTTGACTGAATTCGTGTGAAGTGATATACAAATGGATTATATGCATACATTTTACCTAATATATAACTGATTTATTATTTCTGCTTTGTAGAATTTTACAATAGGCTACTGCTTTTTTTGACCTAGGAGACCCTGCTGCATGTTTATCATTATGATTCTTCTTTGATTTATGAGATTATGCTGCTCTCCATAAAATATTTTAAATAGTTAGATTAATTCTTTGGACATTTTATTCATTTAACTAATAAAATGTACCTACTTAAATTTCTGATAACACAAGTCATTCCTAATGATGGTGCACATTGTATCGTCAGTGTATCTAAGTACTCAGTTACATCATTATCTGAGGTTATGCTTGAAATAGTGATTTTCACAATAACCAAACACTACATGTGCATGTCTACATGCAAAATGGAATTTCAGTAATAAACAATTATTCTTGATTTCCATCACAGTGTACAGTATTACATACTGTACATTTATACACACATACGTGCATGCACACACACATAACATACTACAAGGTAACTAATTCTCCTTTGGAAAAAGCGGAATAAACTATGCACAATTTGAAAAGACCGCTGTGCCCTCAGTGTCATTATAGTTAAGAGGACCAAATAATCTCCCTCAATCCTTTGCTGCCCTTTAAGATCTGTTCACTTATGGTGATCAGAAATATTCCAAGGGTAATTAAATGAGTTTTAACACTAATATTGACAATACATTCTACAGGAAAAAAAGAGCAATTCAACAGTAAATCCATAAGAAAGTACTTCTATTAAGGACTACTCTTAAAAAATCCTATACGTTTTATAATAATTTTCTAGTTTTGTGCTTACATAGCTGAATGAGATGTCTGTACATTTTGTGTTTTGCTAGTAGTATTGTGTTCAAACAATCACAAAAATCACAATTATAAAGAGATTTATATCTGTGGATGAAAAAGAGTAGCAAGTAGTAGTATATTGATGTAACAGATTAGATAATGAAGGATGCAATATGGAAACAACTGGAATCAGCAAGAAAATATATAAATGCTTTAAAGGATGTGGAATACAGTACACCCATTTTGCTTTATGCACTGTATCACTATGTAAAGGCAAAATAAAAATACCATATACATATTGTAAGCCAGATTTTTAGTATTTGTATGCTCAAAATTAATAAAATTGATTTGTAAATTCTTTAAATGGAATTAATATGTGAAATCAAACCTTGATATTGAAGTTATCATCACCATCATAGTAGTACATACCCACAGTAGTACATACTCACAGGATGGAAACAAACAAGATAGCTTTCTTCCACTGTTGCTTTCCACCAATCAGCATTCAAAACATGCTACCTGTGATTCAATGATTTTGGGATTCAATATGTATTTTCAAGCAGGAACACTTGAACACCTGAGGTATTAGAGGCTGCAGATGGCTATCCATTTATCTTTGTTTTATACTTTTAAGGTTTTTTGGTATTCCATTAGTACAGAGGTGTCAAACTCAGAAGGGATTAAAAAGAGAAGTTGAACTCCTTGAACAAAGAAGTGAGAGGTGGCCCAACCGAGAGGTAACCCAACTGAGGGGTGATCCAGCTGAGGGGTGGCCCAGCTGAGAGGCAGCCCAGTGTACCAACCGACAGGTGGCCCAGTGATCCATCTGAGAGAAGCAAGACAACTGAGCTGAGAGATGGAGAGGCAGCCCAATCACCCAGTCTCACACCTGAGCAGAGCCAGTGTGGTGTAAATGGAGGCTACTGAGCAGCAGTGAAACAGAGCTAGGTAGCAGCAGACCAGTGGCTGTGAGCAACATAGCAGATCTTGAGAAGCAGTGATGCAGAGCTACATGATAGAGAAGTAAAGTGCCCTGAGCAACATGGTGAACTAGTAGTGGCTGAGAGCAGCGCAGAGGACCAACTGAGCAGCGGCATCCACAGCAGCATCTGTTAGCAGTGTGGCAGACCAGCAGCAGCTGAAAGCACTGCAGTGGACCAGCTAAGCGGAGTGCCCATATCAGCACATCATAGTTGAAAACCCTAGCAGTGGCCAGGCAACCGAAGGGCAAGAAAGCAGGGGAAAATGATAAGTACAAAACACTTGTGGAAAGGGAAAAACTTTCAAGTCAGGGAGTAGATGGTTAACAGCAAAGCATCTCTTAGAAAATAGCCCGAGACTTCCAACAAAAAAGTGCATACTACTTCATAAAAGGCCAAAAATTACTGTAAATTTTTAAATGTTTTAAATATCTGAATTCCTTCTCTTAAGAAAAATTCCTTTTCAATTTTTTCAATTTCTTTTTTTAATTCCTTGTTCCAATTTTAATCTTTTTTTCAACTCTTAAATATCATTTTTAATTTTAAATTCTTTTTAATTTTTAAATCTTTTTCAATTTTCATTTTTTCAACTTTTTATAAAATTCTTTTTTTCAATGTTTTTGAATTTTTAAATTTTAACATTTTCAATTTTTTAATACTTTTTTCAATTTTTAACTTTTCAATATCTTTTGTCAACTATTGAAAAAACAGTTTACTTATTTTAATTGTTTAGAAGTTTTTAAATCCTTAATCTAAGAGGAAAATTAAAAAACACAGAAAAAGAGACAGATACTTAAAACAGGGAAGATAGTGATGAATTTTTCAAGACAGATAGCAAAAGGTCAAGAACTCTTGTAAACTGACACTTCACAACCAGACAATATTTAAATGTTTAGAATTTTTTAGTTTTTTAGCAAACAAACAAAACGACTTGGAGATTAGAGACTGATACTATAGTGACTTGCAAAGTGTGCCATATGTTTCAGGTTATGTCCACAGAAGACCCAAACTATGTATGTACCAAATATAAACTACTTGAATTACTGGAAGAAAAAGTAAAGGGTTTAGAGGCAACTCTAGCCACTTCAAAACTCAATGAGCAAAGTGAGAAATCCCTACATAAATAAGACTACCCCAGAATAAAATACAATAGGGAGCAAACAGCTTCTAAAAAAATGATGACCCCATATATGAACATAAAGAAGAAAACTGATACACCCAAATCAACACAATAGGGAACAAACTTCTGAAAAAAAAATTCTGGTGTTATTTCTAGCCTAATCTTTATTGCCCTACTTACAGAAACTGCCTCTCCATTTCTCCATTAACCCTATTACATTCTTGGCAGTATGCCTAGACTTCCTGTCGCCTGAGCTTCTCTGGAGTTTTTTTTTTTCTTTGCTGGGGCTTGCCGCTTGAATTTCTTAAAGGGGAAGGGTTGTATTAAGCTTCTTACACTGCTGTTGGGAGGAAATACTCCCCTGTTGGAGTTCTTCCAGACAGGATGCAACGATCAGCACTTTGAAGAAATTATTGAATAATGAAGCAGAGCTGCCGGAAAGAAGCTTTTAATGACAAGGAACCAAGATGAGTGACATTCAACAAAGCTTCTTGGCTAGCTAGAAAGATTGACATTCGAACATGAGTTTATATACCCTTTCTGAGTTTTGGTTTAAAACTGGTTTTTGGTGAAGTTTAATTCTGTGCTTGGTGACGTTTAATCCTGTGTTTATTGATGGGATAATTTTCCCTATTCAGCTTTATTTGGAAGGAAAAAGGTTGATCTCTATTCCTGAAAAGAAACTGGGTTGAGAAATCTGGCTACTTCCTGCATCTATTTGTTCTGGTAATTGGTTTAACAAGCAACAGCTACTGTTGTGATTTAATTATTTGCATTGTGTTTAAATTTTTTCCTGCCTCATGGTTTCTTTTTCTATCTGGGGAGGGAGTCTTCCTTCACTGCTTTTTGGTGGTTCCTAGCACTGTCCTTTTGGGGTGTACTTCCAAGAGGAAGGATGAAAGCTTGGCACTGATTTTTTTTACTGCCTTTCTGGGGGGCATGTGATCTTTCTTTAAATCTGGATGATTTCCTTAGGATATCTTGTGAGGTGAGTGAGACCAGCTGGTGTCTTTAAGTGGTGTAATTGGATCTAAGGATTGCTTTTCCTGGGTGTGCTCTTTCTGGAGAGCTTAAATGACCTCTCTGCTAAAGGCTTTCACTTTATGAGCAAGAGTTGGCTGCTGATAGTTATCATTGCATTTTAGCTATTTTAATTCCTCAAGGTGCTCTGGCACTCTGCCTGATTTGTAACTCCAGCTTGCAGGGTTTTTTAAATTTAATGATTGGTATTTAGGGCAGCTTTTTGCAAGCAAAGAAGCCTTTTGTATTTTTGTACAGGTAATTACAACAGGACTTACACCCCCCTCCGACCCCCAAACTAAGCAAACTGACACACGCTATAAACACATAGCCAGACCTCAAACTTGGAGCCAAACCAAGGCCCAGAATGTCACATCACAGCCTTCCACCCAGGATACTACATCATGGAACTCAGGAGATTACAACACAAAACCTCAGGAGGTTGCAACACAGACAACGACCCAGGAGATAACAGCACAAGACCCAGGATGTCACAACAATAAAACTCAGAAGGTCATCACACAGCCCACTACCCAGGTAGCTACAACACAAAAGGCTGAAGGACACACAGCCACTACCTCAGCCACACAGGCTCTTACGAAAAAGCCAACCAATCAGCAAACATCAACTCCATCAACCAATCAAGAAGCAACAACACAGCCAACAACACAGCCACACAACACAGCTTACAGCAGAGCCAGCACACCACACCTCCCCTCCAGTATTTATAGAGAGAAGGCAGCTCAGATCACGCTTTGCTGGCACAAGCACGAAGCCGAAAGCACCAGCCTGAAGATGGCAAGTGGGATCTCATCGAAATGTTGCCAAGGTATTCTCAATCTTACATCGGACAAGACCCGAATACACCAAGACCTACATACCTTTACCCATGAAAATCTACGAATATATATATATATATATATATCAAGGTTAAAAGGTGTGGCACAGAAAGAATTAGAACTTACTTTGGGATTGGTTCATGTGATGTGATGATGAGGGAGAAGGGGATGGTTTATAGGTTGGGACATTGTGGGGAAGCTGGGAAACTTTAGTTTCAGAATTCCACAGAGAATGTGCCAGGTTCTGTTCTAATAAAAGTACTTTGAGATTATGGTTGTCTTGGAGTTACTGACAGGAATGGATTTTCCCTGGAACATTGACAATATTACAAAACTCAAGTACTTTTAGCACTCCCAAGAGGGGAGCTATCAGGGGTCGCCCCAGGATTTATTCCAGCTATGGAGCAATCCAAAGAATCAGCCAACACAGAAGGTGAGGCAGAAGGAGCTTGAGGGGGGGGCTCCTGAAGATTAGCCAAATCCCCCAGTCCTCCCCGGAGGCATTGAGGCATGCAGAAAAGAGACAAGATTTAGAAGCCCGATCCAGACAATCACACTCATGGGAGAGTTGTCAGACGGAACTGGAGAAAAACTTGCCTGAAGAAATCTTTTCTCAAGCCTTTTACATACTGCTAAGGAGGCAGATTGGAGGCATCAAGTCCCCATTATATCAGACGGCCAGAGGATTAAGTCTGGAAGCCGATCATTTGCAGAATTACCAGAGAAATTCCAGAAACTTAAGGTGGAATCTTTTCCCAATTTAAGGAGGGAAGTGGAATTCACTCTGGTATCAGTTGGAGATGGCCAGCATAACAGCCCAGCTCAGAAGAATCAAATTTCAAGGGAGATACAAGAGACATAGACTACAACAGGTATGTTGCAACCTCCAAGTCCTTCCCCCACCACACCCAGAAGGAAATTTACCCCTTGCAGAAAGTATCCCTCCAGGGTGGGGATTTTATCCTGGTCAAGGATGGATCCAGTGCCAGTGGATGCCAGTGCCAGCAATGCCCTGGTCCCAGAGAGAATCAGCGATCCCTTCCCACCAAAGGGATCTGTACAGGCAGCAGGAGGCAGTCACCACCCCTTCCCCCATGCAGGGAATAAGGCAACAACTGGCATCTTCATGGCAAGCCCCTGATCAGCCCCCACTCAGAGCAACCATGCAGAGGCCCTTCTTCCAGAGAGCCACAACCTAGCCAGGCCTCGGAAGACCCTTCCAAAGTGGATACATGCCTCATCAGGCCCCTTTAATTCCAGCTCAGCCTGCAGTTGCCAGGGTGATACCACCTCCCCACACACACCCCAGACCAGACCAGATGCAGTTCAAGGCCACTTTTGACGGATGCCATGAACATTTTGCTTATTTCCTCACTTGAATCTGGTCTCACATAGACCAATTTGGAGGCCAATATGCAACAGAGCGTGATCTGGTCACTGCAATAACAGATGGAATGAATGAGAGGGATGCTTCTGACTGGGTGGCCCAACTGCACTATGAACAGGCCCCAGACCTACAATACTTGGTATTATGGAAGGATTACCCTGTATCAGATGCTACTTAGGTAAAAAGTTGGGATGTACATGCAGATAGATTGGTTAACCAATTCCATGAGGAATTCCCAAACAAACCAAAGCGTCCTCTTGGAGGGGGGAGAGGGGGTTAAGGACATCGCATTAACCCCTGGTTGTGTTTTGTTCTTATTTTCTTATAGGAGGTGAACTTTTCAAGGGTGGACGCCTGTCAGCTATGGAGTTCATCGCTGCCACAGAGCTGGAGAAAGTGAGAGGGGGTGATGTAAATTGAGTAGCTCTTAGTAGACAATATATATATATATATATATATATATATATATATATATATATATATATATATATATATATTTCAAGGTTAAAAAGTGTGGTGCAGAAAGAATTAGAACTTACTTTGGGATTGGTTCATGTGATGTGATGATGAGGGAGAAGGGGATGGTTTGTAGGTTGGGACATTGTGGGGAAGCTGGGAAACTTTAGTTTCAGAATTCCACAGAATGCGCCAGGTTCTGTTCTAATAAAAGTACTTTGAGATTACGGTTGTCCTGGAGTTACTGACAGGAATGGACTTTCCCTGGAATGCTGACGTATAGATATAGGATCACACAGACAATAAGGACAGGAGAACTTCCCACAGATCTGGCTCTTCTGGAAATTTGCCCCATAAGCCATTCATGCTGGTTGACAACTGTAAATGTCAGCTATCTTTCTCTTTTTGATAAACATGATTTTTTCTGAGAGTGCTAATATTGAACTCTCTCTTAGACTTTGTCGAATATGGGTTTCAAAACATGGCTTTAAAGACAAAACTCTCCAAAACTTAAGAATGATAGTGGAATACATCATTGGTATGTACCCTTGCTGATTCAACATCAAAGTAAAACATTCCTGGATTGAAGGCACACATCATGTGTTCCAGCTGCAGCAAGTCAGACTGCAAAAGAAGGCTGTAGTACCATGCTTCTCCAAAAATAAGACCCACCCAGAAAATAAGCCCTAGTTAAGAGCCTGCCCACTCTGTCCCACCATCTGTTTTTGTTTGCCTGTGGCCATAGCTGTGATGGGGCAGGTGGCTGCATGGCGCATCTGGAAGGCCATATTGCATGCCTCCCCCTCATGCCTCTGTCTCTGTCTGCTGCCAGTGCTGCCATGAGGTGGTCTGAATGTCAAGACAGCCAAGGCAGAGGCTGCCTCTTTTCTATCCCTCACCACCCCTGTCCTCCAGCTCCACCACATATATGGAAGGAGCCTCCCACAACAGTCAACTGTAAGCTGGTATGTTTTCTCTCCTTTTGTTCTATCCCCATTGTAGTTCTCCATGCAGAGTAAAGAAGATTGATTGCCTACCAGGTATTTGCCCACCACATCTATGTATGTATATTGCTGTCTTGTATATAAACCACTGTTAAAAGACAAATCCTCTGTGTGCTGTGTTTTGCTCCTGGGTTGTCTCACAATAGTAATCATGCTGCAAACACTCTGACACAAACTATAATCTTATGCACTACATTCAGGTCACCCAAGAAATTATAGCAATGAGACATCAAAAACAGCAGTCTAATCAAGAGGTCAAAAGAGTAAAGGCAGTACTGCTAATACATCCAGTAGGAGCATAAAAAATGTAACCAAAGGGCAAGCCAAGATTCAGCAGTCCAAATGATCAAACTGAGTCAATGAACAAATAAGAGAGAGTCCGGCCATGCTACACTTTCTGTGATCAGAGAAAACAATTACTATGAGCCATGAGGAAGGGAGGGGCAACAGAGAATGAATAAACAGGCATACAACATCATCATACAAACACCACAACTAACACACTTGCATCAGATACCAGGAAACAAGTTGTCAACTAAAAAGATACTCCTTTGGTCTTTTTAGCTGCCAGAAAAAGGGAGTGGGGGAAAACAATGCATTTCTCAAGTGCCTTGATAATCACCCTGGCAGCCCAAATAATATTACTGGAGAGCATGATTGATGACTCTTGGGGGTGGATGTGTCCCATTGGAGAATACACATCCAGGGGGTGATGGGGGAAGACCAGGGTCAAGGGGGAAATGAATGACGTAATTTAATATTGGCTGCACCCAGCTAACACCAACATGGCCACTTCTAATAAATCAATTTTCTTTTCTCTGAGATGCAGCTAGAGACTTATTATTTGAATGGGGTGGATTTGTTGGAGTCCTGACAGCCAGCTGATACTCTAAAAATTCAACATTCCAGGATACCTGACCCCCAGCCTCTTCAATTGCTTCCCAACATCTGGAATGTGTGGGGAGAAAGTCAGGCTAAACATGGCAGAGGGAGGCTGTCAGAAGAAAGCCTTCTAGAAGCAGCCCAGCTACGAACAGAAGCTGAGGACATAATCACAGGCAAAGCCGAGAGGTTGAACAAATAAAGGAAACAAAACCCCCCACAGCTTCAGAAGGTGAGCTCCCACAGCCTAAAAAGGGAGGAAGGCCCCTGAGTGAGCTGACAAGAGTAGAATGGATGAGGGACTGGGAACAAGCCAGAGCCCCAAAGCTCCCGTCAGGATCCATGGGGAGATCAATAGAGCAGTTGAGGGAGGAATTTGCCATTAGAGAGGAAGGCCTGTCATGCCACCCAAAACAGAAGGGACCTCCCACAGAGCCTTCTGAAGTGAGGAGAAGCAGGTGGGATTACAGCCCTCCTCCTCTACCCAGCAGAAGAAGAAAGAGCCCCCAACAGCAACCAGTGCCTCCTCCACACAACAGGTATCTCCTTCCTCCTTCTGCATGAACTAGAGCTGGGGAGGAAGGTCAACCACCTCAAGCACAGATTTATAGAGGATGACAGGAAGAGGGCAGAGCAGAGCTTTATGAACCACCCTGGTTCAGGGGGAAATTTGATGGGGACCCAGACCAGCTAGCTCTATTCCTTGACTCAGCTGACATCCACCTAGAACATTACAGACACCTCTACCCCTCCTCTAGAGCCATGGTGAATGCCATTTCTGAGGGGCTGGAGGAGAAGCAAGAGGATGGCTAGCAACACTCCACAGGAGAAGGGCCCCCCCAACTGCATGATGCAGATGACTTCCTACAATTGCTGGAGGCCAGCTTTTCATCCAAGCACCAATGTGGGGGCAGAGAGATTGAACACCATGGTAGAGCAGTATCTGAGATGCTACGTGAATTATCAGCAATCCAATTGGGCAGACCTCCTGCTTTTTGCAGAGGTCACGTACAATAACGCTGTTCACAGTAGCACGGGACTAACCCCCTTCAAAGTAGTGAGCGGCATGGACTTCATCCTAATGCCTGAGTATCCTCTGTCAGCTTGACTGATTGGACATCAATGCTGAAAGCAACTTGGGAGAATGTAAAAAAGGTGCTGGCAAAAGCGGTGCAGAGCTATAAGAAACAGGCAGACAAACACCGGGCCCCACAAAGGCCATTCCAGGTGGGGGAGAAGGTCTACCTCTCCACCAAATACTTGAGGTTAAGGCTCCCTAGTAAGAAGTTGGGGCCAAAGTTCATGGGACCTTTCCCTATAGTAAAGGTCATCAACCCAGTCACGGTGCAACTGAAGTTGCCCCGACTGTTAGGGAAAATACATTCAGTATTTCATAGTAGCCTCTTAAAACTCATGGTGGGATCGACCCTGAGGCCACCACCTCATGAACCCCCAGACCCTGTGATCATAGGGTACCAAATGCATTATGAGGTGCAGTGAATCCTTGATTCGAGGTGGCACAGGAGACAACTCCAATATTTAATCAAGTGGAAGGGCTACCCTTTATCAGAGGCATCTTGGGTAAAGAGTAGGAATGTCCAAGCTGATCGCCTTATGACGAGGTTCCATGAAGAAAATCAAACCAAACCTGGGAGGGGGTGCTTTCCGCAACTCTAAGTTTATACCTGTAATAAATTTGTTTTCTTTTTTAGCATACTATCTATACTACGTATAACAAAGTATAGTTATATACTTGTATATATATTGACACTAATACAGAGTTATATTAATGTTATATTAATCGTCATACATACTTGTAAAGCATTAATAGATTAGCATTATTTAATAATTAATATTTAATATTATAACAATAGATTGGGAGAAATTGTAGCAGAGGAAGGGGGAAGATCTAAGGGAGGATTCAAATTAGCATATGTTATTTTGGAAAAACATTTTTCAGGTGGTGAAGATGACACGTATAACAACCATAACTAAAATAGGAAAGAAAGCCTTTTCAAATCCAGTGTCCACAACATCATCTCCATCAAATCAACGTTTGTTAGATAGCATGCTAGGCATGGAGAAATCAAATTCAACACTGAACATGCAGAGTATGCAGACGATGCTCCTCATGATACAGGAAGCTATGACAAAGACTCAGGAGTCGATGGCAAGAAATCATGAGATAAAAAGGAATTATAAGGAGACAAAAAATGAGATGGGAAAAATGAAAGGAGATATTAGAAAAATGGAGGACAAAATAGGAAGTATTCAACAAACAATAATCAAGAACGAACAAAGAATACAAAAGGTGGAAATAAAAGCAGAACAAACAGAAAAGAAAATGGAAACAATGGAGCAAAAACTCATCCTAGCTAATAGGAACCTGGTAGAGATGATCATCTTTCTTGAAATGGAAAAGGCAGCCTTCTTCCTGAGGTTGAGGATAAAGAAGAAGATTTAGTCAAGATTATGACAGAATTATTAGCAGACACACTACAGAAAAGTAAACATGACATACAAAGAGACACTGATGAGGCATACAGAATACATACAAACTACACAAGAAAACATAGATTACCAAGAGAGGTACACATAAGGTTCACAAAAAAAGCAAGAAATGAAGTGTTCAAAAGAACAAGGGATGAACCTATGATATATATAAGGGGAGAGAAATCCAAACACTAAGACAGATACCCAGGAGAGTGAGGGAAGAGAGAAACATTATCAATTTCTAACTACACAACTGGCTAAATATAACGTGATGTTTAGATGGCTTATTCAGGAAGGAATTATGATTACATGGCAGGATAAGAAATTCAAGATTGATACACCAGACAAGGCACATGCATTTTTTGAACAATATTTCATGACAGATGAGGAACAGGAGAGTAGGGAAGAAATAGAAAATAAGAGTCAAGAGGGACAACAATTAGAAGAAAAAGAGGTAGAATGAGAAGAAAGAACAAGGTTGGAAAAGGAATGAGCGGAAAGAGAGGATACAAGGACAAAAATACAGAGAGACAAGGACGACTAGGAGACCGAGACCCATATACAAATAACAAGATGGAGGAGGAAATTAAGATGCTCTCAATCAACATCAATGGATTGAACTCCCCTGCAAAAAGAAAACAAACATTGATTAAATTACAAAGACTGAGTTTGGACATAGTCTGCCTCCAGGAAGTGCACATTAAGAAACAATATGCTAATCTACTAGAATATCAAAAAATTGGAAAACTCTATGTATCCTTAGCACACCAAAAGAAGAGAGAAATAGCTCTATATATCAAGGAATGGTTAAAGCCTATGAAAATGTATGCCTAATAGGTGATTTCACTGCAGTAGTTGATACACAAAAGATTGTAGAAATAATAAAAGAAATAAAGAAGAACACTTCAAATACATTTTTTGAGATGGTACAAGAATTAAATTTACAAGACACGTGAAGAGAATTAAATGTAAAGAACAATCAATACACATTTTATTCAAATATACATCAATCATGGTCAAGAATCCATATGGTATGGATGACTCCTGGGCTCAGAAGAGACACAGAAGAGGTAGACATAATGACAAATATCTGGGTAGACCACAATCCAACAAAAGTGATATGGAGAGGTTGGAAAAAGAGAAGATGGACAATGAATCAAAGCATCCTGAAAGATAAGGAATACATAAAAATGGTAAAAAAAGAAATGAAACTCTTTTTCAAAGAAAATAGTAAAAAAGAAACATTACAAAATCTGTGGGATATGACAAAAGCATATATTCGAGGATATAGCATATGTGGCAAGGAGAAATAAGAAAAGGAAACAACAACAGGAAGAACTTAAAAAATGGGAGTTAGAACTACAGAAAGAACCCCAAAAAATGAAAAGAAAAAGAAAAAAGAGACCTTATAAAACATAGACTAAATTTGATGGTACAAGAAGAAATGCACAAAAAGTTAAAATGGTGAAACAAAACTTTTTTGAACATGCAAATAAGCCAGGAAGATGGCTAGCATATAAGCTAAAAAAGAAAAAGAGAAGAAAATAATGCATCAATTGCCTAACAAAGAGGGAAACAAACTGCACTGAATTGAAGATAAAAAGAAGATAATTCAAGAATTTTTCAAGAACCTATACAGTCAAGAAAATATCCCAGAAGATAATATTAAACAGTACTTAAATAAGATGGGTTTAACTAAAATAGCAGATACAAAAAGAATGATGTTAAACGAAAAAATAACTATGGCAGTAAAGAAACAAAACAAGGCAGTAAAGAGACAGTAAAGAAACAAAACAAAACGCTGGGCCCAGACGGACTCCCTGCAGAACTATATAAAACTATACAAGGTCCATTAGAGGTATTAATGTCGGAGATGTATAACAAAGCCCTTGCAGAGGCCAAACTACCTAAATCTTGGTCAGAAGCATATATTACATTAATTCCAAAAGAAGATACAAATCATCAACAGATAAAGCCCTATTTCATTGCTAAATGCTGATTATAAAATATTTCCATCCATAATTTCAGAAAGATTTTAAAAAATAGCTAAATGAGTTTATACATCCAGACCAAAATGGGTTTTTACCGAAAAGACAGCTGAAAAATAATTTGAGAATGATTATGAATGGACTAGAATATTATGAGGCATATCCTGGGAAACAATTAGCATTGATCTTTCTTGATGCACAAAAAGCATTCGATAATTTGAACTGGCAGTTTATCATTTTACAATTAAAAATATCAATTTTGGGGAGAAATGTATAAATATGGTGCAAACAATATATTCTATTCAAGCAGCAAAAGTAATAATAAATGGAGATACAACAGAGCAATTCCAAGTTTCTAAAGGTGTAAGACAAGGGTGTCCACTATCACCTTTGTTATTCATTTTAACTTAGAAATGCTACTTGGACAGATTAGACATGAACAAGAGATAAAAGGCCTGAAAATTAAAAAAAGAGGAATATAAAGTTCAAGCATTTAAGGATAACTTGGTATTTATTCTAGAGGAACTAGTGGAAACAGGACCCAAATTAGTCCAGAAAATAGAGGAATTTGGCAAAGTGGCAGGACTTAAAATAAATAAGAATAAGACAAAGATAATAACAAAAAAAATTCACTAATACTTCACTCTTTGGGGTTTGTTTGTTTTTATTGTTTATTTTAATTTTGGGGTTTTAATTCTAATTCGGCTTATAATTTGTTTAATATATTTTTAGGTTATTTATTGTTATCATTGTATTTTAGCTGTGAGCTGCCCCGAGTCCTTTTGGAGGGGGGGCGGCATATAAGTCGAATTAATAAATAATAAATAATAAATAAATAGAAAAAAGAACTGGAGAAAAAAATGGCAATGCAGATGACCAAAAAGTCAAATACTTGGGAATACGGCTAACAGCAAAATGTGCAATGATTAAAGAAGATAATTACAACAAATTGATAAAACAAATAAAAATAGATTTGGATAATTGGAAAAAAACACAACTCTCACTTACAGGAAGAATTGCTACAACCAAAATGAATATACTACCAAAAATGTTATTTTTGTTCCAAGTAGAACCAATAAAACTAGGGAAGAAATTTTTTGAGGACCTAAACAAATTAATAACAAAATTCATTTGGCTAGGGACAAAACCAAGAATTAAATTAAAACTATTACAGGACAGTAGACATAGAGGGGGTTTTGCGCTTCCAGACTGGGAACTGTACCATCAAGCAGCAGCCCTTACATGGATAAAAGATTGAATACATTTAAAAAATAAAAGAATTTTTACAATAGAAGGACACGACCTACAATTGGGCTGGCATGCATTTATATGGGATGGGAAAAACAAAATGCGTAACTACTTTCAGAGACATCAAGTTAGAAACACACTGTTACTTACATGGGAAAAAATCAAACAGAACCACTATAATAAAATACTGGTCTGGTTATCAACCATGGAAGCACTAATATATTCCAATGTGCTGGACTTAGACAAAATAGCAAGATACAAAGACATTTTAAATGATCAAGGGAAGCTAAAACAAAACAAGAACTAAAAAGGCAGGGAATTGAGGTAGATAGGGGCCATATATGCAAATTCATACAAGATTCAAGAAAGACACAGAAATTTATGAGTTTTATAAGGAACCACTAGAATTGGACAAGATATTGCAGGAAACAGAGGAAAAATTGATAAAAAAGCTATACAACTACTTATTGAGATTCAAAATGGAAGAAGAGACAGTAAAGAAAATGATGATAACCTGGGCAAAAAAAATTGGCTATACTATAGAACTAGAAAATTGGGAAAAATTGTGGGGGGGGATTACAAACTGACAATGTCAGCAGCATACAGAAAAAACCTATGTAAAATATTTTACAGATGGCACCTACCCCCAGCGAGACTAGCAAAAATGTTTCCAAATAGAACACTGGAATGCTGGAAATGTAAACAGACTCAAGAAACATATTATCATATGTGGTGGACATTCCCATTAGGAAAAAAATATTGGATAAGGATAAGAAAGTGGCTAGAGGAAATAATCAAACAACAAATAGAGTTAAAATGGAGATATTCTTACTAGGCATAATAACAGGGAAATATGACAAAAAACACAATATCTAATGCTACACTTAATAACAGCGGCCAGAATTGTTTATGCACAAAATTGGAAATATGGTACTATACCATCTGAGGAAAGTGTGATAAAGAAAGTATTAGAGTGCGCTGAGATGGATAGACTGACAATGGAAATAAAAGATAGAGGAGAAACTGAATATTGTTTGATTTGGAATGCATGGTACAATTGGTTAAATAGTAGATATACTATTTATAGTAAAGATAAATAAAGACTATGAAATATTACAGTAGGATAATAAAATGTAAAATATGCATTATAAAACGTAAGAAAAAAATATTTGGAGTAAGAAATACATATTGTACATACTTTAGTGGAATAATATATATAAACATATAACAGTTGGGGAGAAGGTCTACCTCTTCACAAAATACTTAAGGTTAAATCTCCCCAGCAAGAAGCTGGGACCTAAATTCATGGGGCCATTCCCTATAGTAAAGATTATCAACAGTGCAATTGAATCTGCCTCGACTGCTGGGGAAAATACAACCAGTATTCCACAGCAGCCTCTTGAAACCAGTGGTCAGATCAACCCTGATACTACTACCCCATGAGCCCCGGATCCAGTGGTCATAGGGGGCCAAACCCATCATGAGGTGCAACTCATTCTCGACTCTAGGTGGCACAGAGGGCAACTCCAATATTTATTCAAGTGGAAAGGCTACTGTCTATTGGAGGCATCCTGGGTAAAGAGCAGAAACACCCAAGCCGACTGCGTCATAGGAAAAGAACCCAACCAAGCCTGGGGGGGAATCATACCCTTAAAAGATATACCTGTACTCAAATTGTTTTTGTCTGCACAGGTTGCCTTCAGGAAGTGAGAGAGGCCAAATGTCAACTCACGAAGCTTTCCTGACCTGCTCCTGAGTTGCCATAGGCAGTGGAATGGGAAATCATGCCTTGCAGCTGCACTGAGGAATTCACACCTCAGCCAAAACAAAACTTATCCTAGCTGGACGAAGTCAAGACCATCTCCATGGAGACCCACAATGGCTGGAGGGAATGACTTCTACGACCCGCAAACTTGCTTCATTGGGGAATGTGACTGGTGACACACATGGAGATAGGGGGCAATAGGGTCAGAGGCAAGGCATGAACTGGGTGAAGTCAGAGCTGATTTCACTTAGGTCGTGCCAACATGGTGCTCCTAATGAACAATTGGATTTAAAAAGAAAACTGGCTTGAGGATCCTGATTTTTTTTAGGGTATTGGTCAGAACCCTGACACTATAGAGTACAAAATGATCAGACTCAAGATCTTTAAAAAGAGAGCTGATTTAAATTTAAATAACAAAAGATACATATGAAGCACCATATGAACATAGTAGAAGCAAGATTAATTTGCCAGAATAAAAATGTATGTAAAGGTACAGTGGATAATGCTAGTGCAAAGTATGTGGGTATATTTTCTTTTATTTTTCTTATCTCCTGCCTTTACCTTTTTGGCTACCTATTCTTTCTCCTGTTCTGTACTCTGCCCATTGTTGCTTACCCTGAAAGAGAATATGTAGCCTGACAGTTACTGTATATATGTCTTGTCATTGTGCAACAATATTCTAGGATTCTGCAGCTTCCTGGCTTCCCATATTTCAGTGAAATCTCCAACCAAACAATCATGAAGAAATTCCTCCCATGGGCATTTTTCATAGTGGAAGTGTTACCAATTCCAAAGCTAAAGTAAATTCAAAATCACCAGCAAAAGAAATTCTACAGAAATTCTCAAGCATCCTAAGAGTAAGGTAGAAGCCTCTTTTGCGGTGAAGGAAAATCTTTGAAAAATTGAAAGGCAAATTTCAGCGCAGCATTCACATAAAAATATATATTTATGCTGGCAAACATGGAAGCAATATTATGGCAGACATCACTTACAGTTTTCTACAGAGCCTCTGGGTGTCGCTGTTCACCTATCTGGTAGTAAAATAGTTTCAAAGTCCAACCAGCTCATTTGTAATTCTCCAAAAACATCCAGGCAGAAGAAAATATATTAGAGATAACTTTGCATGTAATGTTCTGAAAACAACTTTTATATGGAATTGGTCAGATTGTAAAGACAATGGGAGAAACACAGAGGCTGCAGAGCTATAAAAACAAGATCTTCCAATGCCTTATTACAATATTTATTTGGAAAGCAATTTCTGGGAACATTCATTATGTTGTTAGAGAAGAAACACTGAAAGGCTTTTTTGTGGGGAACATTCCAATGGATCTAGGAATAGATGGCAATAATCTTTCAGAATATGGACTATGGATTGCAACCAGGACAGGTATGGTTCAATAATTTGCTTTGAATTATAATAATGGATATTTACATCCCTCTGAAAGAATAGACAGAGAAAAAAATATGGATGGGCAGAGAACTGTGTTCTAAGTTTTGAGGTTATTACTGAGAGCAAAATAGAGACTTACGGGGTTGAAGTGAAAATTACAGACATAGATGATAATGTGACTCAGTTTACATCTGGAAAACATGAAATCAAAATCAGTGAATTACCTACTCCTGGATCCTAGTTTCCTTTACCTGAAGTTCAAGGTCCAGATCTGGGTATAAACTCTATACAGAGATATGAAATTACAGGTAATAGTCATTTTTCTCTGGATATGCAAATAAAAGCAAATGGAACCAGACAGGATGAGCTAGTGCTAAAAAAAAATCTGGATCGGGAATGGTAATCAATGTAGGATTTAATCCTCACAGCTAGTGATGGAGGTGAACCAGTAAAATCTGGAAGTGCTAGAATCCAAGTCATTGTATTGGATGCAAATGATAATGTGCCAATTTTTAGCCAACCTATCTACGAAATCAGCATTAAGGAGAACATTCCTAAAGGCTTCACAATTCTTACAGTAAGAGCTACTGATCTGGATGAAGGATTCCGGAGACCTGGTTGGGGCCTGAGGGTGGTGTCCCTCTATGTGATCTTTGTCCCCCAGGTTTCCGGTGTTGCACCGCCACGTGCCCAGGGTAGGGGTGGAGGAGCAGCGATTGTTATCAGGGAGACTTGTTTCCAAGGGAGGCCACTGTCCCCAGGATTGGCGTTGCAATCCCTCCTTCTGAGGTTGGGCCCGGGTGGTCAGTTGGGCCTGTTGCTGACGCACCTGTCCCCCAGCTGCTGCAACGCCCTTCCCGAAGCTGCTGGATGCCCTCTCGGGAGTGGTGGTGGAGTTTCCCAGACTTATTGTTCTGGGGACTTCAACTTGCCCTCCTTGGGGTGGCGCCTGATTGGCTCGAGTTCTGGCATCCATGACAGCCATGGACCTGACCCAGGTGATTCAGGGCCCACCCATGAGGGGGGAACGCCACCTGGTTTTTATCTCGGGCAGTGGTGTAGTGATCTGGGGTTGGATCTCCAGTTATTCTACCCCTATCATGGACAGATCATTATCTCCTGAGGCTGGTCTTCCAATATGCTGCTGCCTCGCTGCTGGGATGAGGAGCCGATATTGTTCCGCCCCAGGCCCTAATGGACCCAGAGAGGTTCCAGACGGCCCTGGGGTTTTTGCCCACCTCCCTTGTCCACAGCCCGCCGAGACTTTGGTGGCCGCCTGGCAAGAGGCGGCCTCGGCAGCGCGACCGGTTGTCCCCTTGCGCCTCCCTTGCCGGACCTCGTTTAGCTCCTTGGTTTTCGGAGGAGCTTGGGAATGAAGCGGCAGAGGAGACGCCTAGAGAGTAGGTGGAGGACTAGTCGCTCTGAGTCTGACCGCTCCAGTTAAGAGCCTATATCAGGACTTACCTGAAGCGATCAGAGCTGCAGATGTACTTACTTCTCCGCTCTGCAGGATCGCCTCCCTGTTTAGGGTCACTGGCAATTGAGGGGGAGGGGACCCTCTGCAGAGGATTTTAGTCTACATCTGGCGGATAAGGTCGCTCAGATTCGGGCTGGCTTGGACTCTGACTGGCAGGATGTTGACGATGGCGCAGAGTCTTGTGGATCCGTTTGGGTTGAGTTTGACTCTGTCTCCCTGGATGAAGTGGACAGGATCATGCGGAGGCTGTCTTCCACCATGTGTTTATTGGATCCGTCCTTCCTGGTTGGTTTATGCCTCCAGGAGGTTACACGCTGTTGGCTCCAGGCAGTTATCAACGCTTCTTTGAGTGAAGGGGTTTTCCTGCCGCTTAAAGAGGCGGTGGTGAGACCCCTCCTTAAGAAGCCTGCTCTGGACCCAACCATTTTGAATAACTATCGTCCAGTCTCCAACCTTCTTTTTAGCGAAGGTTGTTGAGAGCGTGGTGGCTCAGCAGCTTCCGCTGTTCCTGGAGGAAACTGATTACCTTGACCTGTACCAATCGGGTTTCAGGCCTGGGCACAGCACCCAGACAGCATTGGTCGCATTGGTGGATGATCTCTGGAGGGCTCGGGACAGGGGTTTTTCCTCTGTTCTGGTCCTTTAGATCTCTCAGCAGCTTTCGATACCATCGACCATGGTATCCTTCTGCGGCCCGGGGGTTGGGTGTGGGGGCACCGTGTTACGGTGGTTCTCCTCTTACCTTCGGACCGTCGCAGTCGGTGTTGACGGGAGAGCAGAGGTCCCCCGAGGCCCTTAGTTGTGGAGTGCCTCAGGGTCGGTTCTCTCACCTCTCCTGTTTAATATCTACATGAAACCGCTGGGAGATCATCCGTGGTTTTGGTGAGGTATCATCAATATGCAGATGATACCCAGTTGTATATCTCCACCCCAGACCAGATCAATGATGCTCTCGGTGATGTCCCGTGCCTGGAGGCGTGCAGGCTTGGATGGGGTGTAACAGGCTCAGACTCAACCCGCCAAGACTGAGTGGCTGTTCTTACCAGCATCTCGGTTTCAGTTGATGTGCCATCTTTGGTCATGGGGGAGGTGTTACCCCCGTGGATAGGGCGAGGAATCTGGGCGCCTCCTGGATGCACAGCTCAGTTTGGAGGAGCAGGTGGGAGCTGTGGCCAGGGGGCTTTGCCCAGGTTCGGCTGGTTCGCCAGCTTCGCCTCTACCTGGACCGAGATGCTCTTGAACGGTCACTCATGCGCGCCACGCCCAGGATCGACTACTGCAATGCTCTCTACATGGGGCTTCCTTGCGGATTACCCGGAGGTTGCAGCTGGTGCAGAATGCGCGCTGGCTGTGATGGGGTATCCCGATACTCCCATGTTACACCCCTCCTGCGCGACCTGCATTGGCTACCGTTGCCTTCGGGTTTCCTTCAAGGTGTTAGTAACAACCTACAAAGCCCTTAATGGCATGGGTGCAGGGTACTTATGGGATCGCCTCCTGCCTGCATCACAGTCCACGCCTGCGCCCCCATAGGAGGGCCTTCTGGGAATACCGCGGTCAGGCATTGTCGGCTGGCGGCTCCCAGAGCTAGGGCCTTTCTGTGGGAGCTCTGTGGAATCAGCTTCGGATCTGCGTTGGCCCCTGATCTCCGCTCCTTTCGCCGAGACTTGAAGACCTGGCTGTTTCAGCAGGCCGCCTGGATTGACCTGGGGTGGGTAGTTTTAATTTTGTTGTTTTAGTGATTTTATTCTTTTAACTTTTGGTAATTTGGACTTGTTTTTATTTGTATTGTTGTATATCTTTTATGTTCACGCCCTGAGTCCTTCGGGAGTAGGGCGCATACAAGTCTAAATAAATAATAATAATAATAATAATAATAATAATAATAGAGATAAATTATTCATTCAAAAAAAATCACAAAAGAAGGTTCCAAAATGTTTACTTTAAATTCAACATCTGGTACAATAACTATTATGAAGAATCATCCTTACATGAATTTGAAGTGAAAGCCAAGGATGGAGGTAATTATGTGATTGGTCAAAATTTTGGTCATTGTAATGGATCTTAATGACAATACACCTTAAGTAACAATAACCTTTTTCATCATTATTATATCTGAGAATTCATCAAAGGAGAAGTTATTGCCCTCCTTAATGTACAAGATGATGACTCTGGAGTCAATAGGAAGGTCACATGCTCAGTTCCCAATAACTTAACATTCCAATTTTTTTTAAAACAATCTATCAGTAATTTCTATAGGTTGGTGACAATGATCTTGATAGGAAACTTAGATTATAAAATAAGCATTACAGCTACTGATCATGGAAGTGCACCACTCACTACAGTTACTGAAATCTTTGTCCAGATTCTAGATACAAATGACAACTCTCCACAGTTTCTGGAGTCAAAATATACCTCCTACCTTCTAGAAAATAATCCAAAAGGTGCCTCAGCCTTTTCCCTTAAAGCAAGTGATCCAGACTGGGAAGAAAATGCCAGAATAATTTACTCCATCACTGACAGCCTAATGTGGGACTCACCCCTCTCCTCTTACCTCTCTGTTAATTCTGAGACAAGAACCATCTATACCTTAAACTCCTTGGACTGATGAGATTGAAGAGATTCTGTTCCATGTCAAGGCTTAGGATGGTGGGTCCCCATCGCTCAACTCTAATGTCTCAGTGGCTCTCTTCATCTTGGACCAGAATGACAATGTGCCAGAGATCCTGTACTCCTCTCCTCCTGCTGATGGCTCCACTGGAATAGAGCTGGCCCCTCGCTCTTCTGAGCCAGGTTACCTGGTCATTAAAGTAGTGGCAGTAGATGCAGATTCTGGTCAGAATTCCTGGCTCTCCTATCAGCTGATCAGAGCAACAGAACCAGGGCTCTTCACCATGGGACTCCACACTGGCGAGATCAGGACTGTTTGGCTTTTTCTGGAAGAAAATGCCCTGAAGCAAATCCTGGTGGTTTTAGTGAAAGACAATGTGCACCCTGCTCCTTTTGCCTTGACCACCCTCATGGTGGTACTGGCTGACCATATTCCTAACATATTGACTGAATTAAGCAACATTTTGTTTTCTGGAGATTCACAGTCAGATCTCACATTTTACTCAGTAATTGCAGTGGATTTAGACTCCTGTTTGTTCTTTACCTTTCTCTTCATCTTCTTCCATTACACTTTTCAGGTGAAAACTTTCTCAATTAGGTGATAGTGGAAGTACTCCCTATGGTATTCCTGTTACACAAGTTTCTGGGAATTGATGAAGTCCAAGCATTTTTTCAATCTTATTGTCATGACATTTCACTGACTTCAGAATCTCAGAAAAATCAGCTCTTTTCCAATTGGAATCTGCACAAATGTACTTAAACTACAGCAGGCTTCCATTGAGCCTAATTCTTCGTTAATACAAGGTGATTCTATTCTTACTAAAGAGGAGACCACAAACTATCAGGTGAGCATGTATATTTTAATATTCTTATTTTATTCAATTTCTTTCTTCTATTTAAAGTACAGAAAATATTTACTGCCTCAAAAAGTATAAACTTCCGAATATAACTGACCACAACCTTGGCAGAAAGAGAAAATGAGCCTTGAGGACATAAAAGGAAAGGAATAAAATAAAATAAATTATACTACTAATTTTTTTTAATGTTTTAGAAAAATTCTACAGAAGTCATTACATTTTATGTGTGGATGCTATAAACAGATTCCAAGTATTATACTTATTTTACTCATAGGATATCATTTACTATAATTAAATTTCACACTTATAATTATAATTTCACACTTCTAAAGTAAATATTTTTTTTACTCTGTCCAACCAACCAATTTATGAAAAGGGATGCAATTCTATGTTGATTAATTGAATTTCAACAAAAAAATGAATATATAAGATTTCTAAATGAATTACATTTTACGGTAGAGAATTCCAAGGTCCCTTTCAACCTTATTATTCTATGTTCTATGCTTAATAGTCTAAAATGCTTATATATTGGCAAGAAGCTTTTGGAATGTCTTTTTCTCTTTATGCTAAAATTTAGGCAGCAGCTCAGCAACTACCTGAACCTGATGTGGAATAAGATGATTGAGATGGTATTCACCGAGGTGAGGTGGGGGGTGTAGTTTCTTTTTATACTTTTCTGAAGCTCCACCTTTGATATATAGTTTGGGAGTACAGAACACTATACTTACTTTTGTTTGAGGGTGTGGTAGTTTTTATCACTAAGGGAAATAGGACTAAGTTGATATTCTAACAGGACTCAGAATATCAGCAAAAATAAAGTGAGGAAAGCTAAGGCTCACAATGAACAAAGGTTTGCAACAAAGGTAAAAAATAACCCAAAAATCTTTCAACGTGTTAAAAAAAAGTCAAGGAAACAATTGGTCCATTGCTTGGAGAAAGTGGCAAGAAGGTGACAGGCAACAGGGAGAAAGAAGAACATCTGTCATTACACAAAGGGAAAAAACAGTCCAACCTATCAAAAAAACACCACAAAAACAGATTAGGAACACAAGTGAAATAGGAAAGAAAATGGTAAGTGAATGCGTGTCTATCCTAGATGAGTTCAAATCACCAGGACCAGATGGATTACACCCCAAGGCTCTGAAGGAACTGGCAGAGAAGATCTCAGAATGACTGAATTATGTATTTCAAATATCCTAGAGCACCAGGGTATTGCCAAAGGACTGGAAAAGAGCTGATATAGTTCCCATCTTCAAAAGGGGGGGAAAATAGATCCAGGAAACTACAGACCTATTGGCCTGACCTCAATACCTGGGAAGATTCTGGAAAAGATAATCAAGCAACTAATCAGTGAACACCTAGAAGCAAACAAAGTAATAACCAAAAGCCAACATGGGTTTGTTAAAAACAGATCATGCCAGATTAATCTTATTGCATTCTTTGACAAAGGGACAAAATTAGTGGACCAGAGGAATGTTGTTGATATAATTTACTTGGACTTCAGTAAGGCATTTGATAAAGTAGACTATAACCTATTACTAGATAAAGTAGAAAAATGTGGGTTAGACAGCATCACCACCAGATGGATTCGTAACTGGCTGACCAACCGCACTCATTGAGTAGTCCTCAATGGAACTGCATCTACATGGAGGAAAGTATGCAGTGGAGTCATGATGTAAAGAAGATGTTGAGACTCTAGAAAGAGTGCAGAGAAGAGCAACAAAGATGATTAGGGGGCAGAGATGGTATTCAGCAGGTTCTGACCAGTTCTGGAGAACCAGTAGTGGAAATTTTGAGTACTTTGGAGAACCGGCAAATACCACCTCTGACTGGAGATTTTATAGTATCCTTCTCCTGCCATGCCCACCAAGCCATGCCCACAGAACCGGTAGTAAAAAAAATTGAATCCCACCACTGATTAGGGGACTGGAGACTGAAACATATAACAAATGATTGCTGGAATTGGGTATGTCTAGTTTGATGAAAAGAAGGGCTAGGGGTGACATGATAGCAGTGTTCCAATATCTCAGGGACTGGCACAATGAAGAGGAAGTCCAGCTATTCTCCAAATCACTTGAGGCCAGGACAAAAAGCAATGGGTGGAAACTAATCAAGGAGAAGCAACCTAGAACTAAGGAGAAATTTCCTGAGAGTTTAAACAATTAATCAGTGGAACAACTTGTCTCCAGAGGTTGTGAATGCTCCAACACTGGAAGTTTTTAAGACGAGATTGGATAACCATTTTTCTGAAGTGGTGTAGGGGTTCCTACCTGGGCAGGGGATTGGACTAGAAGACCTCCAAGGTCCCTTCCAACTCTGTTATTCTATTTCTAAGTAACATCTAGGTTGAAGGGAATGTCTTCTCCATAGATCAGGAGTTCCATTCTGCTCTTGCTAATTAATTATACAGTAATAAAACAATCCATGATTATGGTGACTGCAATAACTTGAATAACTTGGAGTCTGTCCTCTGAAGCCAAAAGAAAATACTTTCTGCATCAAAAGCTTGCCTGCAAAACTGATGCAAGAAATTAGGCATTTGTCAAAGGGAAAAAATAATTTCAAATGATTTATAATTATATTGACACAGGACTTCTGTACCTAGGTAACCATCGCAAGAAACATATCCAAATTTGAATGTGATGTTTTTCCAATTACATTTTTAGTGAAAGAAAGGAAACGATCTCTTACATATTTAATTCATTCAAAATATATTGTATTTACTTGGCATAATTTATTGGTAGGAGAAAATGGCAGGAAGGTGACAAGCAACAGGGAGAAAGCAGGACTATTTAACTCATTTTTTGCACCTGTCTTTACACAAAGGGAAAAAAACGGTTCAACCTATCAAAAACAGCACCACAAAAACCAAATTAGGAACACAAATTAAAATAGGGAAGAAAATGGTAAGTGAGCATCTGTCTACCCTAGATAAGTTCAAATCACCAGGCCAGATGGATTACACCATTCTGAAGGAACTGGCAGACGTGATCTCAAAAACACTGAACCACTGAAAACAGATCCAAGAAACTATAGGCCTATCAGCCTGACCTCAATACCAGGGAAGATTCTGGAACAGATAATCAAGCAACGAATCAGTGAATATCTAGAAGCAAGCAAAGTAATAACCAAAAGCCAACATGGGTTTGTGAAAAACAAATCGTGCCAGAAAAATCTTATTACGTTCTTTGAAAAACTGACAAAATTAGTGGACCAGAAGAATGCTGTTGATATAATTTACTTGGATTTCAGTAAGGCATTTGATAAAGTAGACCATAACCTACTACTTGATAAGATTAAAAAAAATATGGGTTAGACAGCATCACCACCAGATGGATTCATAACTAGCTGATCAACTGCACTCAATGTGTAGTCCTCAATGAAGCTGCATCTACATGGAGGGAAGTATGCAGTGAGGTACTCCAAGGCTCTGTTTTAGGCCCAGTACTCTTCAACATCTTCATCAAGGATTTGGACAAGGGGATAGATGAGGAACTCATCAAATTTTCAGATGACATCAAGCTAGCAGAAATAGCCAACACTCCGGAAGATAGGCTTAAAATACAGAAGGATCTTAAGACTTGAACTTTGGGCACTTTGGGTACTATCTAACAAAATAAAATTAAATGAATTATTTCAAAAAAGTAATGTTCTACATTTAGGAAAGAAAAACAAAATGCAGGAGACCAGTTGGTGTCATGGTAGGAACGGTCTGGAAATAGTGGAGCACCAAGCTCTGTGAAAACCAGCTCTGTGAAAACCATCTGCTTGCTGGGAGACCCTCTGAAGTCCAAGCCTCCCTGGGGAGGTGGTGAAGAAAGGAGAGGCGCTTCATCAATCACAAGGAAACCACAATTTCCTTGTTAGATCTGAAGAAAACTCTCCCAAATGGCAGCAGGGAGGACGGCCATTTTGGCAAGTGACAAGCTGTGACAACTAGGACAACTAAGATTATGTGCTGGACCAGTTTGTGGGCAGAGCATTGAAACTGGGTAAAATAACTTCCAATTTTTAATTTAGAGATTTAACCCGAATAAAAGAATTCCAGAAAATAATCTCCAAATGTCAAGAAAGCGGCAATTTGATTCATGGAGAAAGGTCAAAGACTCAGATGCGAAAGAAATGTCTAATGGAAGCTTTAAAACATAGAAAGCCTGGAGAAGATTTAACAATAACTGGAAAAGTGGTTATTGGGAGAAACTGTTTTTCTTATTTTTACTTTTAACCTCTCTTGATCTGTTGACAGTCAGCTGTTTGATTTTTGCACTGGAACTTAGAGCAGGGGAGCCATCTATTGGAGGAAGATCACTGCAGCATGGGAAACTCATGGGAGAATGATAATTGTTCGATATAAATAAAGGAAATGATGGAAGGTAAACAACACCTGGAAGGCCACCTGACTTTGATTCTATTTCTATAAGCGTTTTGGATGTTTGGAAATGTTTAGTGAGCTCTTTGAAGATCTTTTAGACAAACTGGATTACAAAAAACTAAAACTATATTGAAACTGTTCTCTGAAGGGTAGATTTGAAAGATTTGAGGAAATTTGGTGGACCAATTTGGATTCAAATTAAGCCACTTGACAGAACATCCTATGAGGCAAAAGAGGAAAGGTGAAAGCAGAAGAAAAAGAAAAGAAGAAAAGCTAAATAAGACTTTAAAAATTGGATAATTGGGAAGGTGTAAACTGGAAAATTATAAAGACTGTAAAATTTCAATTTAGAGGATTTGGAGGTATAATTCTGGGACTGACTACATTTTATTAATAATTGGCTTTTTTGGAGTTTTTAGATACTGGGACATTGGAACTTTAGTGGTATATTGAGTCATTCCTAACATATTAAACTATTACAAAATGACTCAACAAGGGACAATAAAGGTTATGAAAAAATGTTATTGATGCTTAAAAGTATTTATGAAGATGTGACAAAGAATCATAAGGAGATGGGATTCTTCAAATGTGAATGTAGAAGATCCTCAGCAAAGATGAACATAATATGATATGAAACAGATGAGAAACCAGAAGGAGTGGCGGAGGAGACAAATCAAAATAAGTTACAAGAAGATAAAGACATTCAAGTTACAATAAGTATTATGAATCAAATAGATAATTCTTGAAGAGTTTACAATAGAACAGAGAGAAAGGAAGAAAGATCTCTCCAAAATAATGAAAGGATTATGGATGGGTATTCAAAAGATGCAGCAGAAGGAGACCAGAGGTAAGGCAGAGGGAATATTCAGTTTGTATAAAAATGTTAGGAAGAGATATAAGATTCCAAGAGAGAAATATAAAAAGTTACCAAAAAGTCAATAAATGATGAAATTTTAAAAAGGACAAGAGATGATGAATAGAGATAAAACACCTTTTTAAAAATTTATTAAACCTTTATTGAAAAATTAAAACATTAAAATACAAAATACAATACAAATATTTAAAATAAAACTGCTATATATATTACAATCCTTTTTGACAGTGCTTGCACTGTCAATTATTATTCCAGTGCATATTTTATACTCCTATTTGTTCATTTCAATTATTATTCCAGTACATATTTTATACTCCTATTTGTTCATATATATAACCTTCCTTATTTATTTAATTATTTCTATCATTTATCCAATGGTACCAATTTTCCCAAACTGTATAATAAACTGAGTCATCCTTCTCTTTTAATTCTAATGAAAGTTTGTCCATCTCCAAGCAGTCAAAGATCTTTTGGATAATTAAACTATCTGTTGGCATCAAATCTCCTTTCCAACATTGTGCAATTGCTAATCTCACTGCTGTTATTATATGCAGGATTAAATATTTTAAGAGATAAAATACCTTTTAATACAGTGACTGTATTAATTTTTTTTTAAAGTAGAAAGTATAAATTGGAAAAATAGTTGTATACATATTGATATATAATAGAATTTATTATAATTACAATGTGCATGTTAAGGTTAGAAGCTGAAAGACTATGATTATGTATATTTAATTGTATTATTATTGTTAGCATTATTGTAAAAAGTATATTGACACAGCCAATACACTGTCCACAAAATATGTTAAAGGAAAATTACAAATAAAACATATACAAAAGAAAAAGAAAAAAAAGAAAAACAAAATGCACAGGTACAGTATATGTGGTACCTTGCTCAATAATAGTATCTGTGAGAGAGATCTTAGAATCCTAGTGGACAATCACTTAAATATGAGCCAGCAATGTGCTACAGCTGCCAAAAAAGCCAACACAGTTCTAGGCTGCATTAACAGAGGGATAGAATCAAGATCACGTGAAGTGTTAATACCACTTTATAATGCACTGATAAGGCCACACTTGGAATACTGCATCCAGTTTTGGTCACCACGATGTAAAAAAGATGTTGAGACTCTAGAAAGAGTGCAGAGAAGAGCAACAAATGATTAGGGGACTGGAGGCTGAAACATATAAAAACAGTTGTTGGAATTGGATATGTCTAGTTTGATGAAAAAAAAGGGCTAGAGGTGACATGATAGCAATGTTCCAATATCCCAGGGGCTGCCACAAAGAAGAGGGAGTCAAGCTGTTCTCCAAAGCATTTGAGGCCAGGACAAGAAGCAATGGGTGGAAACTAATCAAGGAGAGAAGCAACCTAGAACTAAGGAGAAATTTCCTGAGAGTTAGAAAAATTAATCAGTGGAACAACTTGCCTCCAGAGGTTGTGAATGCTCCAACACTGGAAGTTTTTAAGAAGAGTTGGAAAACCATTTTTCTGAAGTGGTGTAGGGTTTCCTGCCTGAGCAGGGGGTTGGACTAGAAGACCTCCAAGGTCCCTACCAACTCTGTTCAAAGTACACTAATGCAGTTTATATTTATATCCTCCTAGTTTATATTCCTAGAGGGAAGTAGAAATGAGGAGTGAGGGATTTGGGAGATCGGGTAGAAGGATACATTGGAAAAAAAACTCAGAGTGAGAGTTTATGAATATATATTTAATACCAAGGATGGCAAGGATTCGCAGTTTAGAGATATAATTGCAATATTAAGGAAGCTTTTTACAACTCATGTTTAATTATTAATAATGGTTAAATGTTTTAAATGTGAAAAGAGTGGATAGATAGCATCACCACCAGATAGATTCGCAACTGGCTGACAAACTGTACTCAACGAGTAGTCCTTAATGGGTCTACGTCTGCATGGAGGGAAGTAAGCAGTGGGGTGCCACAAGGTTCTGTCTTAGGCCCAATACTCTTCAATATCTTTATTAACAACTAGGGCAACTTATCAAATTTGCAGATGATACTAAGTTGGCAGGAATAGCTAACACCCAAGAAGATAGGCTCAAGATCCAGATGGATCTTGACAGACTTGAACACTGGGCATATCTAACAAAATGAAATTCAGTGTAGAGAAAAGTGAAGTCCTACACTTAGGAAGAAAAACTAAAAGTACACATATAGACTGGGTGAAACCAAACTTAATAACAGCAACTGTGAAAGGGATCTTGGAACCTTAGTGGACAACTAGCTAAATATGAGCCAGCAGTGCGCAGCAGCCAAAAAAAGCTAACGCAATCCTAAGTTGCATTAACAGAGGGATATAATCAAGATCAAGTGAAGTACTAATATCACTCTATAAATCTTTAGTAAGACCACACCTAGAGTACTGCATCCAGTTTTGGTCACCACACTATAAAAAAAGATGTTGAGGCTCTAGAAAAAGTACAGAGAAGAGCAACCAGGATGATTAGGGGACTGGAGACTAAAACATATGAAGAATGGTTACAGGAACTGGGCATGGCTAGTCTAGTGAAGAGAAGGACCAGGGGATACATGATAGCAGTGTTCCAGTATTTGAGGGGCTGCCACAGAGAGGAAAGGGTCAAGCTATTTTCTAAAGCACCTGTAGGCCAGACAAGGAATAATGGATAACAATTGAACAAGGAGAGATTTAACCTGGACATAAGCAGAAACTTTCTGACAGTGAGAACAGCCAATCAATGGAACAGCTTGCCCTCAGATGTTGTGGGAGCGTCATCACTTGATGCAACTCAATATGTGATTGGACTGCCATTTGTCAGAAATAGGGTGGGGTCTCCTGCTTAGGTGGGAGGGTTGGACTGGATGGCCTACAAGGTCCCTTTCAACTCTGATTATCTGTAAATGTGTAAATCTGTTAACATAATGACAGTGCTATGCTATATTTTTTCCACCTTCAATCTTAATATGTTTTCCCAGATGCTGTACATATAAAGTAATAGAGGAAAAAATGGAAGAATATTGGAACCAGGAAAAAGGTTGGCGGTAGTAGCAAAACTCATAGCTCCTTTTGAAATATCCCTGTTTGGGTCATCAGTTTATATTGATTGAAAAAATCAAGTTTAGTCTCTTTCACAAACTCGAGATCTGGTTTCCCTTAACTGAATATATTTAATAAGTCATCAGTTCTTAGTAGAATGGACTATCTTTCCCAATCAACTAATTTGTAAACTCTTTGATCTATGTTTTATTGTTCAAAAAAGGGGAAATTTATGAGATAATTTACCATAAAGACTTCACAGACTCATCAACTAAATGGGTATAACTGCTGTTGATTGCAATTCTTTGGGGAAGAAATTGTGTTACGCATTCTGTAATAAGGTATATTCTTATAAAATACAATATAATATAAACATCTTTAAAGACAACATAACCAATTTTTAAGGTAAAGAAATTATTCAAGTAGCTTTAAATGAAAATTCTGAAAAAAATTGAAAACTTGGGAAAAAAGATCAACAATTGTCAAATCTATACAATACAATGTAGAAATTACAGCAGTTGATATATGGGAGGGTTTAGTTCCCATGTGGTTAAATATAATTGCAGTAAAAGGAAAAATGTTAACCATACTCTGACCAGTTTGTAGCCTGAATTTAAAATTTTAGGGAAAATATTAAACATACTCTTTAAGTTTAAGGTTTCTGAGTGTGTTCTTTTTCCATTGCAGTAGCTTTAAGAGGCTGCATCAAGGCAATAAAGAGTACAATAAAACTTCCAGTAGTGACGTCACAGTGGAGCAGATCAGGGAAATGGGGCTCCATTATTCCCATACAATTTCACCTGTCTGGAGACCCTCAATGGTCACAATAAGGTAGAATGGAAACCCTGAAAACTGCATGGAGAAAGGCAATCTCCTGTTAGAATGAAGGGAAACCCCTTGGAGCCGACAGGAGAGAAGACGGTCAGCATGATCAACCCAAAGCTGTGACAGCTTAGTGAGAGACAGGAAGGGAAAAATCAAAGAGCAACATGGCTGTACTGGTGAGAGCTTTCTGATCTTCTGCAAGTGACTGAGTAGTAGAAAAGTGCAAAAACTGGGACTCAAAAAAGGGTGGAGCAAGATTTCTGCCCCATGAAATGGCGGTGTCTGAGCTTTTAGAGCCATTGACATATCCGGGAGAGAATGGCAGAAATGATTATTTATTTATTTATTTATTCGACTTATATGCCGCCCCCTCTCCTGAAGGACTCGGGGCGGCTCACAACTTAAAAACAATACTAACAATAATTACCTAAAACCATATTAAATAAATTAAGCCGAATTAACATTAAGAACCCCAAAATTGAAATAAACAAACCCCAAAGAGTCAGCACAGCCCAGATTGTAAAAACAGCCAGGTTTTTAACTCGTGGCGGAAGGTGCGGAGATCGGGAGCCAGCCGGAGCTCCAGCGGAAGAAGATTCCATAAAGTGGGGGCCGCCACAGAGTAGGCTCTCCCCTGGATCCCCGCCAAGCAACATTGAGTCGCGGACGGCACCCTGAGGAGACCCCGTCTGTGTGCCCATACTGGGCGGTTGGTACTTGAGGCTGGGAGGAGTCGTTCTCGTAAATATCCTGGAATATAAAGGAACTGAGTCTGAGTTAGAGGAAAGTCCAGATCAACTACTTTGCAAAAACTTTAAATATTCAAAGATTATTGGGAATATACTTATTACTATTTTTTTGGACTGATGTTGGATTTAGAATGCCTAAGGAGAAGCTTTTTCAGCATTTTTTTAAAAAAGAGTATGGGTGCCACCTACTGATCAGAAGAGTGTATACAAAAAAGAAGTGTCTGATGCAATATTTATAAAGACTCCATAAAGACTCTTGTGATATCCAGAGACAATCTGTGAGGACATTAACCAACTTGAATAGTGGAAAAGTGGGGAAATATCCTTGGTGAACTTGGAAATTGTGTTTTCATCTAGGTAGTGTTTTGAAATGAAAGCTTAGTGTCCTGATGGGTTTGGGGGCCTTGGTGGATTACAAATTTTAACTCATAAAAGGATCTTTAAAAAGGACTATAATAATTAACAGTGTGGATAGACCTGCATGGATTATAAATTTGACTGTTGGAGGAAGAAGAAATTGAGGAAGCACCTATCTTTAAGGGACTTATGAGTAACAAATAGACCTGATAGAGCTATTAACCTTGTAGACCAAAAGATATACTGTTTGTTAAATGAGAGGGATTAGAAATTTATGATTGTGGATATATCTTTACTGATGTAATACCAGAGAGTTGAAAGAAATACACCAGAGGGTGTGGGAAATAGGTATTAGCTGTGTAAAAATAATTATTTTGTTGCCTATTTTTGATAAGCCCCTTTTGAGTATTAGAGATGTCAAATATATCAAACATATCGAAGATAGGAAAGAAAGCTTCATCTACACCAGTGGTAGTCAACCTGGTCCCTACCACCCACTAGTGGGCATTCTGGCTTTCATGGTGGGCGGTAGGGGTTTTGTCCCCTACTTTATAAATCACCATTACTGTGGAACTGGTGGGCGGTTAGAAAATCTTACTACTAACAGAGATACAAAAGTGGGCAGTAGCTATAAAAAGGTTGACTACCTGTGATCAACACCCTCATCAGCAACAGCAGCAGCAGCATCAAGCCCGTCCAATCAAAGATTGGTAGAAAGCATGCTAGGCCTGGAGAAGTCAGGTTTCATTCAGAGTATGTAAGCAATATTACTATCAATCCAAGAAGCCATGACCAAAAGCCAGGAAGCTATATCAAAGAACCATGATGAGATCAAAAATTAAATGGGGGAGATGAAGGGGGATATATGTAAGATGGATGAAAAGATAGGGAACTTCCATCAAATGATAGCAAAGAATGAACAGAAGATACAGAAAATAGAAATAAGGGCTGAGCAAATAGGGAGAAAAAGGGAGAAATGGGCCAAAGGCTATCACAGGTTAACAGAGAATTAGAAGAGAACAGTAATCTTTCTTGAGATGGAAAAAGTGGCCTATTAATCTGAGATTTCAGAATATTGTGGAAGAGAAAGAGGAAGACCTGGCTGACCTGATGACAGCTGTTGGCTGGAGTATTACAGAAAAATAAACATGATGTGCAAAAAGAAATAGATGAAATATTTAGAATCCATACGAATTATGCAAGAAAGCATTAATTACCAAAATAGTGCATGTGAGGTTTACCAAAAAGACACTGAGAGATGAAAGAACTAGAGATGAGTCCATGAAGTATAAAGGGAGAGAAATTGTGACCTTAAAACAGATACCCAGGAGAGTTAGAGAGCAGAGGATATAGTACCAATTTTTGACAGCACAACTGATCAAATATAGCATGACCTTCAGATGGCTGATGCCAAAAGGAATTCTGGTTACCTGGCAAGGTAAAAAATCCTGGGTGGATACCTTAGAAAAGACACACTAATTCTTTGAACACCACTTCACTGCAAATGAAGAACAAGAAAGCAGAGAGGAGATAGAAAGCAAAAGTCAAGATGAAATCCAAATAGAAGAAAAAGCCTTAGATCAAGAAGAAAGAGTGAGGGTGGAAAAAGAGTGGACAGAATGAGAAGGTGCAAGAACAAAAGGACAGAGAGAGATAAGAACAACTAGAAGGGTAAGACCTATATATAAATGAAAAGATGGAAGAGGAAGTAAAGATGCTGTTAACATAAATGGAATGAACTCCCCCATAAAAAGGGAGGGAAAACCTTCATAAAACTACAAAGATTAAAATTGGATATAATTTGTCTTCAAGAAGTGCATATCAAAAAGCAACATGGCAACCTACTGGAATACCTCAAAATTGGGAAATTGTATTCATCACTAATACACCAAAAGAAAAGAGGGTGGCACTATATGTTAGAGAATTGTTAAAATCCAAACAAATATACACAGATGAAGAAGGGAGAATACTAGTATTAAATTCAATTGAATACTATGAAGCACACCCAGAAAAACAAGCAGCTTTAATCTTTTTGGACAATCAAAAGGCATTTTATAATCTTAATTGGCAATTTATGCTGCATCAAATTAAAAAATTGAATTTCGGTACCAACATAGAAAAAACACTACAAGAAATATATTCAAATCAAAAAGTGAGTGTACTGATAAATGGAGACCACACGGACAATTTTGGAATTGTGAAAGGAGTGAGACAAGATTATCACCTCTGGTATTTATTTTATCTTTAGAAGTGCTTCTAGCCACAACCAGGCAAAACCCAGAGATAAGAGGGATTAAAATTAGAAATGAAGAGTAAAAAGTTCAGGCATTTGTGGATGATCTGGCATTTATAGTGGAAGACCCAATGAATATGGGATAAACATTACTACAACAAATAGAAAAATTTGGAGAAGTAGCAGAACTTAAAATAAATAGAAACAAAACCAAGGTGATAGTTAAAAATTGTACTATAAAGCAGAAAACAAAATCGAAAATAAAATGGGACTGCAATAAAATGGTGAGTTATTTGGGAATTTGGCTATCCTCCAGATGCTCATCAATAAAAGATAATAATTACATAAAATTGGTAAAGCAAATTAGAAAAGAATTGGAATCATGGGCAAAACTTAAATTGTCTTTATTGGGAAGAATAGCGGTACTGAAAATGAATACTTTACCAAAACTAGTATACCTATTTCAAATGATCCCGATAAAATTAGGAAAACCTTTTTTTACAGAATTAAACAAAATGACATCTAAATTTGTCTGGTTGGGCAAGAAGCCATGTATTAAAATGAAATTATTACAAAATAATAGGAGCAGAGGTGGTCTTGGACTACCAGAGTGGGAGGTCTATTATCAAGCAGTGGTGTTAAATTGGGTCAAAGATTGGGTCAAGTTAAGAGACAAGAGAATTTTTGTGGGAGAAAAGAAGTAATATACATACTTACTTTAATCATCATCTAATAAGAGATTCACTTATTACAACATGGAGGAAAATTTAAAAAAAACATTATATGAAAATACCATGTTGGCTGTCAACCATGGAGGCCATGATCCATCCAAATAGATTAGATATAAGGAAAATGGTAAGTTTTGAGGAATTATTAGACAATGAAGGGAAATTAAAATCAAATCAAGAATTAAATGAAAATGGAATTATAATTGATTGGTGGCCATATTTGCAAATCCAAAATAAGTATAAAAAAGATCTGTAAGATTTTGGATTTGATAAAGGGCAAAACCAATGAGACAAAAATTTAATGGGACTAGAACAAAAATTTATATCAAAAATATACAAATACTTATTAGATTTCAAAATTGAAGAGGAGACAGTGAAGGGTACAATGATAGCTTGGGTGCAGAATTTTGGATATAACATAAAGTTAGAAGAATGGGAGAAAATATGGAACATAAACTATAAGCTAACAATATCTTCAGCATATAAAGAAAATCTGTACAAAATGTTTTACAGATGGTATCTGGCCCCAACGAGATTGGAAAAAATATACCCCAATGTATGTCCAAAATGTTGGAAATGCCAAAAAGTTGATGGTATATTCTCCCATATGTGGTGGCTATGCCCCAAGACCAGGACACTCTGAATCCAAATTAAAAATTGGCTACAGGAGATCACTGGCTACCAGAGTGAGCTCAGACTGGAAACCTTTCTTCTAGAAATTATTAAAGATCAAATTCCAGAAAAAGTAAAATATCTAATGTTACATATCTCAACAGAATAGCTTTTGCACAAATATGGAAAACTCCTAATATTCCTAATGAAGAATTAATATAACAAAAAATAATGGAAAGTGCCGAAATGAATATGTTAACACAGAAACTGAAAGAGAGAGAAGACTCTGAATACTTTTTAATTTGGAATAAATGGTATGATTGGGTAACAAACAGAAACAAGAAATAAGATAGGAAACTAAACTCTAAGAGACCTCAAGAAAGTAAACTGTAAATATGTAGAATATGTAAGAATTATAGTTAAAGCTATTAATCAATATTAGATAAATGTAAATATAATGTGTTGAGATATTTAAGATAAGAACCTGTATAGATGTCACGAATGCTGTTGAAATCATGATGTTCTATGTTGTAATAATGGAAACTTAATACAAAATATATTTAAAAAGAAGAAGGAGAAGGAGAAGGAGAAGGAGAAGAAGAAGGAGGGAGAATACTAATGGTGGAGGTGTTGATAAACCAGAAACCAATCCTTCTGACTTCAATATACATGCTAAACAATAAGTAGGAAGAGTTCTACAAGACTTTTATAAAAAGATAACCGACACAGACTACAAAAATATACGTATAATAGGGGACTTCAATGCAATTGTGGACACCAAAACAGATTATAGAAGCAGTAAAAGAAGCAAAAAAACAAGAACATTTCCAAAAACCTTTTTTGAAATGACACAAGAAATAGGTTTACAGGATATATGGAGAGAGCGAAACCCAAAAACAAATCAATATACATTCTACTTGAACAGACATCAATCATGGTTGGGAATAGACATGGTGTGGATGACGTCAGAGATGAGAATAGATGTCCAAAGGGTTGACATAGAAATGAACATATGGGCAGACCACAACCCCATAAAAGTTACATGGAAGGGACAAAAGGAGAAACCAAGATTGACAATGAATCAAACTATTTTAAAAGACAAGGAGTTTATGCAAATGATGGAAAAAGAATTGGATTTTTTCTTTAAAGAAAATAGAAAAGAAGAAACATCACTGCAAAATGTCTGGGATATGGCAAAAGCATACATTTGAGGGTTAGCGATAACATACATAGCAAGAAGAAATAAGAAAAAGAAACAACAGCAAAATTCACTACAAGGAGAACTTAAAAGACTAGAGATAGAATTGCAGAATGACTCCGCCCCCAAATAAGATAAAAGAGAAAATTGATTTAATAAAACATAAACTGAACCTAATAGTGCAAGATGAAATGGCACAAAAAATTAAAATGGCGAAACAATTTTTTTTGAATGTGCAAATAAGCCAGGTAGATGGCTAGTGTACAAATTGAAAAAAAGGGAAAGAGAATAAAATGATACACCAACTGATAGATGAAAAGGGGATCCTCTATCACCAGAATGAAGACAAAAAGTAAATAACCCAGGAATTCTTTAGGAAACTCTACAGTCAAGAGAAAATGTTAGAAGATACAATAAAACAATATTTGGCAAAGGCTGGTCTACCCAAAATGCCAGATAGTGAGAACAATGTTAAATGAAAGAATAACGACAATGGAAATAACGGAAGCAATTAAATCAGAAAAAAACAATATCTACTTGGACCAGGGAGCTTCCAACAGAACTTTATAAAAGCCTACAAGAAGCACTAGGACTGTCAATGCTAGAGGTCTACAATGAAGCACTATCAAAGGCCAAGCTTCCCAAACTTGGACAGAAGCATACATTACATTAATACCAAAGAAAGACACAGATCCTCAACAGATAAAAAATTACAGACCAATATCATTATTAAACGTAGACTACAAAATATATACCTCTATAATTTCAGAAAGATTAAAAAGAGCCTTAAACGAATTTATACATCCTGACCAGAATGATTTCCTACCTAAAAAGACAACTGAAAGATAACATGAGGATCATTTTGAATGTATTGGAATACTATGAAGCCCATTCTGAAAAACAGCTAGCATTGATTTTTCTGGACACGCAAAAAGCTTTTGACAATATGAGTTGGCAGTTCATGATACTACAATTGAAAGGAATGGACTTTGGTGAAAACTTTGTAAATATGATCCAAGCAATATGTTCCAATCAAATGGTGAAAGTAATAGTAAACAGAGAAACAACAGAAAAATTTAATATAGACAAAGATGTCCATTATTCCCGCTTCTATTTATACTATCCTCGAAAGTCTTGCTTAGATAAATTAGACAAGATCCAGATATAAAGGGTTTAGAGATTTTAAAAAGAGCATTACAAAGTACAAGTATTTGCAGATGACTTAGTATTTATTTTGAAGGAACCTCTAGAAATGGGACCCAAATTAATAAAGAAAATAGAAGAGTTTGGTGTGGTGCCAGGACTTAAAATAAACAAAGAAAAGACCAAGATATTTGCAAAGAATCTTACAAATAAACAGAAAAATGAACTGATGGAAAAGATGGACATGCAGACAACTAAAAAAGTTAAATACCTGGGAATTTGGCTAACAGCAAGATGCACATCCATTAAAAAAAGATAATTATACTATATTAATAAATCAAATAAAGATAGATTTGGAAAAATGGAAAAAATCTACAGCTGTCATTGATTGGAAAGATAGCCACAATAAAAATAAATATCTTACTGAAATTGCTATTTCTATTCCAAGTAATTCCAATAAAAGTAGGAAAAAAGTTTTTTGAGGACTTAAATAAATTGATTTCAAAGTTCGTCTGGCAAGGAAAAAAACCAAGAATCAAACTGAAAATGCTACAAGACACTAAAAACAGGGGGGATGTCTACCGGACTGGGAGCTGTATCATCATGCTTCAGTGCTCACATGGATAAAGGGGTGGATAAATTTGAAGAACAAAAAAATATTGACATTAGAAGGGCATGATTTACAATTGGGGTAGCACGTATTTGTATGGTACGGGAAAAGTAAACTACATGGATACTTCCAAAGACACTATATCAGGAATGTTCTGTTGTCAGTATGGGGAAAAATTAAACAAAAGCACTATATGAAAATACTAGTCTGGCTATCCATGATGGAAGTGTTAATATATCCCAATGCCTTAGAACTGGATAAAATTGTAAGGTACAAAGATATTCTAAATGAACAAGGGGACCTAAAATCAAAACAGGAACTAAAAAAATCAGGGAAACATACGGATTTTATAAAAAAAAACCAAGAATTGGATCAGATATTGTTAGAAACAGATGATAAATTAATAAAGAAAATTTATAATTACTTATTGAATGTTAAAATGGAAGAAGAATACGTAAAAGAAACCATAATAGTATGGGCCAAAATTTTTGGATATAGCATAGAACTAGACAATTGGCAAAAACTGTGGGAAAGAAATTACAAATTCACAATGTCAACAGCATATAAAGAAAACCTGTATAAAATGTTCTATAGGTGGCATCTTTCACCAGCAAGAATGGCAAAAATGTTCCAAAACATATCGCCAGAGTGCTGGAAATGCAAACAGATACCAGGATCCCACTATCATACGTGGTGGACCTGTCCATTGGCAAAAAAAATATTGGTTAAAGATAAAAAGGTAATTAGAAGAAATGACAGGACAACAAATAGATTTAAAACCAGAACTGTTCTTATTAGGTATACTACCAGGGAAATACAATAAAAGAATTACATGGTTAATGTTACATGTAATAACAGCAGCTATAACATATGCACGAAACTGGAAAAATGAAAGTATACCTACAGATGAAAAGGTATTTTTAAAAATATTAGAATGTGCTGAAATGTTAATGATGAAATTAAGGATAAAGAAGAAACAGTATTATTTAACATGGGATCTACTGTACAAATGGTTAGAAAACAGATGCAGAGATTAGTAACTTTATGATGGAAAAATATTAACAAAATAGAAGTAAATACATACAGATAGACAGGTAGATAGATAGATGATAGATAGATAGATAGATATAGATATAGATATAGATATAGATATATAAGTATATATGCTACAAGTAATATTACTAATGGATTATACTTGACTATAGATTACTGTCTATAGAGTGACTAGAGATGAAGACTATGTAGTATAACTATGAGAATAATGGTTATAATTATGATGTAAAATAATATGCATATTCAAAAGAAATTACATTGTATAATTATGAGAATAATGGTTACAATCAGGGTGTATAAAACTATGTACTCTTAAATGAGGTTTGATACAACAGTACACTGGTGTTGCAGAAATAGAAACGTGATGTATAAAAAATGAAAATGTATAATAAAAACAATTTTTTAAAAAAGAACAATACAATAACACCCAGTTGACTATAGAATTTTGTAGTGTTTTTGTCATAAAAAAATCAGGGCTTTGTGCTTTGAGCATCCATAATGAAACAGAGTTTAGAAAAGTTTCTTTGCTATCTATCTAATCTACTATATCTGTCTCTGTTTCTCTGTGTCTCTATATTTCTATCTTTCTATGTCTGTCTATCTCTGTCTAGAGAGCAAAATTAGTGAACTTCTTCATATGGACTCTGAGTGTCACTGTTGCACAGCAAGGAAGTTGCATGGATGAGTATTGCAGCAAACCATTTCTGTATTTCAACAGATGGGCAAGGAGATGCAGCAGAAAGCATTATGTTAAAAGCTGTTTAACAAAGCTATTCTATTTTTATTATCTACTGTAAAATATTGGGTGAGCTGGGAAATTCTATGTGGAAATTAAATTAGGAAGAAAAGGGGAAACAAGAGATGATGATGGAAGCAAAATACAAAACCAGAATACAGAAACCAAATTTGAGGCAAGTACTTTTTCTATTATTATGTTCTTTGATCAGCTGGGTGGTATCTGAACAGGTTGAGTACTCACTTCCAGAGGAAACAGAAAAACATTCCTTTGTGGGGAACCTTGCTAAAGATTTAGGGTTAGATGTTGATCTGCTGTCAGAACACAAGCTTGCTATCTCTTCAGAAAAACAGTATTTTATTCTGGATGAACAAAATAGTGAACTATATGTGAATGACAGAATAGACCAGGAAAAGATTTGTGGAAAATTACCTACTTGCATCTTGAAACTGGAGGTTGTGGCACATAATCCTTTAAATATTTTCCACATAAAAGTTTTCATACTAGATATTAATGATAATGCCCCACAGTTCAAAGAAAAAGATATAAAACTGGAAGTGAGTGAGTCTCATTTGCCAGGAGCTCGATTTGTTCTGGGAAATGCTGAAGACAAGGACATTGGAATCAACGCCCTTCAAGATTATCATTTGAGCTCAACCCCGTATTTCAAGCTAGAAGTTCAAGAGAGCAAAGATGGCAGCAAATATGCAGAATTAATTTTGCAAAAACCATTGGACAGGGAGAAAGAGCACACACACCACTTGATTCTTACAGCTTCAGATGGAGGACATCCAGTGAAAACTGGGACTCTTAATATAGAAGTCAATGTTATTGATACAAATGACAATCCACCAGTCTTCTCCCAGGCAACTTACAAAACAAGTCTGAAAGAGAATACACCAAGAGGGACTTCTGTGCTTCAAGTGAAAGCATCTGATAGTGATGAAGGGTCAAATGCTGCAATTCATTATACAGTCAGTAAAATTCTAGATAGCAGTCAAAATAAATTCATTTTGGATCCCATCGATGGAACAATTTCACTTAAGGAAAATATTGATTTTGAAGACAGGAGAAGCTATATGATGATAATACAGGCAACTGACGGAGGTGGACTTGATGCACATTGCAATGTAGAGATTGAGGTTCTTGATGAGAATGACAATGCTCCAGAAGTAATTATTACATCTCTATCCAGCCCCATTCTTGAAGATATTTTACCTGGAGCAGTGATTGCCCTCATTAAAGTCCATGACAGAGATTCTGGACTTAATGGGGAAGTCACCTGCTACCTAAGGGAAACTGTACCTTTCCAGGTGGTCTCATCATCAGATAATTACTTCAAACTCCTCATAGATGGACCCCTTGACAGAGAAAAAACACCAGTGTATAACTTAACAATTACAGCCACAGACCAAGGCATACCTCCTCTTTCCACAGATAAAGCCATCTCAGTACCAATTTCGGATATCAATGATAACCCTCCAGCATTTGAAAAACCTTCCTATGTTGCCTACATTCCTGAGAACAACCCATCCGGAATGTCTATTTTCCAGGTTAAGGCTTTTGACCCCGATCTGGATCGTAATGCCCAAATCACCTACTCCATTCTTAACAGCAACGTCAAGGACCTGCCTCTCTCCTCCTATGTTTCCATTAACTCTGAGACAGGAACTCTCTACGCTCAACGATCTTTTGACTATGAGCAGCTCAGAGACTTCCAGCTGCAAGTGCAAGCCCAGGATGAAGGCTCTCCATCTCTCAACAACAGCGCCACAGTCAAAGTGCATGTACTGGATCAGAATGATAATACTCCCCAGATCCTGTATCCTTCCCAAACAACTCAGGGTTCATCATTCTTTGAGATGGTGCCTCGCTCAGCCGATTCAGGTTATTTGGTGACAAAAGTTGTGGCTGTGGATGCTGACTCTGGACACAATGCCTGGCTCTCTTTTCATCTCCTGCAGGCCACAGAGCCCTCGCTCTTCATCATCGGCTCCCACACGGGAGAGATCCAAACAGCTCGAGCATTACTTGAGAGAGACATTACCAAGCAGAGGCTGGTCATCATGGTGAGGGATAACGGACAGCCACCTCTCTCAGCCACCACTAGCCTCAACCTGGTCTTTGCTCAGAACTTCCAGGAGGCTCTTCCTGAAATGAATGCCCAACCTAATAACTCAGAGGATCAGTCCAAGCTCCAGTTTTACTTGGTTCTGACTTTGACTTTGGTATCCTTTCTGTTCCTGGTGGCAGTGATTTTGGCTATTATTATGAAACTTCAAGGGTCAAGGAACCCCACTTTTTTTCAGTGCTTCATTCCTGATTCTCATTCAAAGACTGGTACTGTATTTCCTCCAAATTATGAAGATGGGACTTTGCCTTATTCTTATCAGATCTGTTTATCCACTGAGTCCAGGAGAAATGAGCTGACTTTTCTGCAACCCAACGTCCAAATAGTGGAGAATATTCTTTGCGAGGATAAACCTGATACTTGTGTCATGCTCAATGGAGACTGTTATCTAAATTCTAATAATCATTCTGAAAATATGGTAAGTTCATTTTCCTTTTCTTAGTAAGTTTTGTCATTATAACAGCATTTTAATGGTATAAGTAAAAACAGCAACTATTCATGGGGTATCTTTGGTGTTCTTTCGTTTTAGCTGAATACATCAGCTGAAGTACTATAGGATGGAAATTTTGAAGCAGCACTGCTAAATCAAATGTAGGACTAAATAAATATTTCTGTATGAAGCAATGGGTTTCATACAGTTGCCCCAACTGGATAAACAGGTAATATTAATAAGAGACTAGCTGCGGAGTTCAATCTGACAAAGAAAAGAACAGTAGGGCTAGAGGAATTATATATTTTGAGGCATATATGTGAGTATATGTTGCTTGGAATGAAAGTATGTCCTGGATCACTACAGTATTAATTATTAAGGAGTATATTCTGAGAGCAATTGACTGCCTGTTGCAGCTGACCTGATTCCTTCCTGTTGAGCAAGGAGAAGATGTTAGAAAGGTGATGTGTTTCTAAAGAGTAAATTCCGTGATTAAGAGACAAACTGGAATAAATTTGTCAGATGAGTTCAAGGGGGAGTTAATGGGGGAGATCTCTGTCTAAGTGAATAGTTGTAATATTGTTGGAGATGATTTTGCAGGTATGCTGGTGTCTCTGAAAATAACAAAACAGCAAACTTACAATGCTTAAGGAAAAGGTTGAGTGGACTGTGGCAGTGAAGACTACTCCTCAACTCCTAAGAGAAGCTGAACATTTGGGATGTCAATAAGTCAGAAATAAGATTTGTTTGGCATGATCTGTTCTTGACAAATCTGTGTTGACTTCTATTCATAAGTTTGGTTGCTTTTAGGTATTTGCAGATTCGTTGCTTGATTATCTTTTCCAGGATCTTCCCAGGTATTGATGTCAAGCTGGCTGGTCTGTAGTTTCATAAATCACTTCCCTCGCCCCCAACCTTTTTTTTAAAGATGGGAACTACATCAGCTCTTTTCCAGTTCTCAGGTAGTTTTGTGGTGCTCCAGGATCTTTGAACGTTATGGTTCAGTGGTTCCAAGATCATATCTGCCAGCTCCCCCAGAACTCTGGGATCTAATCCATCAGGTCCCAGTGATTTGAACTCATCTAGAGCAAACAGTTGTTCTCTTACCATTTTCTTGCTTATTTAATTTGTATTCCTAGTCTATCTTTTACAGTTATATTTTTGGTAGGTTGGAGTGTTTTATCATTTTGCATGAAGACAGATGCAAATAATGAATTAAGTAGCTCTGCTGTCTCACTATTGCCCATTATTTCCTTTTCATCTACTCTCATTAGTGGACTGGTTGTTTCCTTTACTTTTTTCTTGTTTTTTATATGTTGAAGGAATCTTTATTATTATTATTATTGACATTTGTTGCAAGTCTTACTTCATTCTGTGTCTTAGCTTTCCTGACTTCATCTTTGCAAGTTTGGGCTGTTTGTGATATGGTGCCTTAATTATGTGCTCCTCTTTCCATTTTTCTTTTTATCTAGTTGGGGTAATGAAATGTCTGCAAGAAAACAACCAAGCTCAGAGAGCACCAAGGGACACTACCACCACCCCCATTTCAACTCTGAGCCACAAATATTCTCCTTTATTGGTACAGAGAACTTTCCACAGTTCTTGTTCAAGAAGACTGGAAATGATCCTGTAGCATTAGGTACACTAGTTCAGGGGTGTTACCCAGCCAGTTTCTGTGGTTCATGAGAACCAGTTGTTAGAGTTACACACCTTGCAATTTAGGTAACCCCTCACATTTTTCCTTGACTCCTGGAGAAAGGATGGCCTGGGAATTGGGCTTTGCATGCTCCAGACTTCACAAAGAGCTTGTCCAGGCAAAGTAGGGAAAAATAACATACCTTACTTGTAATTCTACTGACAATACTGGCACTCAGTGTATATAATTGGCATTGATGAGTGAAATTTTCTCCCATGTTTTAAAATGTAACTAAGCCTATTTAGTTGGACCTTGGGCCCAAAATTATACTACATAACCCAACTGGAAGCAGAAGTGTAGCCAGTGGATTAGGTTTACAACTGAGACCTCTTGATTAGTAAAGCTTTAAAATTACTTTGATTATGTGATGGTATATTGTGTCAGCAATATTAAAAAGGACAGCGGGGAGTTAAAGAAGGAAAGATCTTTTCTGCTGTTCATATTTTCACCATCCATGTTCAAGAGATAGACCATACTTTTATCACTTTTATAAACTCTAGCAAAATGTGTAGGTCAAAATTTTTAAATCTTGTGTTACCAAGAAATGCCATAAAACTCAAAAGCATGGCTTAGATTGAAAAATATATGTCAGTCTTACATTCCAAAACCCCTGTAATTCTCAATTTACTTTTAATTAAACTGGATTAGATTTGAATCAGATTCTTGAACTTTCAATGACAAGGTAATAAAAAAGTAATCCTATCTATTAGTGGTACATGGCACTACAACGTTTTAGAGCCTCTTGTCTTATTAATGTTGTCACTCATACTTAACTGAGAAAAATCAGCTTTTTATAGATATGTTGGTATATCTATATTATTAACTTGTTTAGTATTTCTTATTTTGAAATGTTGATACTGAAGGCAATGAATGTGTATGCAAAACTATGAACATAGAACAAAATAGAATAGAAATAGTAAACAAGAAATCATGAGATTTAGAGGCATGAGATGGATGACATGTTGAGAAAATAAAGAAAAGGAAGGAAGGAAGGAAGGAAGGAAGGAAGGAAGGAAGGAAGGAAGGAAGGAAGGAAGGTCCTGGGATGAAAGGAAGACGAGGAGTGAATGAGAAAATGGTGAATGTGTGGGCCTGTAGGGAAGTTGACAGAGAAATGAGACCATACTAGACATAAACAACTCACAGATGGGATAAGAGTTTGTTAATAATTCTGGGAGAAAGGCCAGCACAATTCAGCTTTTAGGAAGAAGAGATTCAGAATATTCGAAAAGACTCTATCTTTATGAATGCCCTAATAATAATGACTACAGAAGCAGGTTCCAAAATTCTATACTTTACTTATAATCTGTGCATTAAAATACTTCTTGCTTCTTTGTGCCCTACAATGAGGAACCTGACAGGGGAGAAGACAATGTATGGGTACAAGATGAGAAACATTAATTTAATGCAATATGTACTGTACACCAAGCTATTCATATTAAATGTTTGTATAGATTCTTGGCTTTACTAACTTCAATTAAACAAGAAGCACTCGGCAATTTCCAATTCTTGTTTTCCTTCTAATCTTCTTCTAAAACACACTGGATGACATTGCTTGGTAAAATACAAAATATTTATTCTAGTCAGTCCATTTAATACAGGAATCACAATGCCCTTCCAGCTTCCCTTCTGTTGGATTGAATAGAGAAAAATATATAAGTCCTGTATATAATAGAAAAGTATAGAAATTAACATAAAGTCCTCCTTACATCTTTATTTCAAAAGCTTCTTTATATAATAGATAAGATATGATTTCACTTTTATTCAAAAATTTTAGTAGCAATGATCAAACAATACTTGGGTGTTCATAGAAAGCTTTCTGTCATTCTGAGCTGAGCCTCTGGGTGTCACTGTTCACCAGGAAGGAAAAGAAATCAAAAGTCAAAAGAGTCCTGTGTTGCTATTCTTTACATACAGTACATTTACCAAGTATGTGAAAGAACAATCTAAAAACCAAGAGGTGCATTTTCCATTTGGCTTTGAAGGTAACTGTTTTCATCGAGAGAATGGAAGACACACAAACCTGCATCTGTAAGAAGGGGGTCCTTCAATATCTTGCTATTATTTTTGCTTGCAAGATGGTTTCTGGGCAGATTCATTATTCGATTCCTGAGGAGATGCACAAAGGCTCTTTTGTGGGAAATATTGCAAAGGACCTGGAAATGGAGGGGGTGAAGATTTCAGAAAATGGACTTCGCATTATTCTCAATGTAGGTATGATCCAGTATTTTGCTTTTAATGTCAACAGTGGTCATTTAGAAACATCTGAGAGAATTGACCGGGAAGAAATATGTGGACAGGTAGAGAAGTGTATATTGAAGTTCCAGATTCTTCTTGAAAGTAAATTAAAGCTTTATGCAATTGATGTGGAAATTACTGACATAAATGACAATGCTCCCCATTTCCCTCTATGGGAACAAGAGTTGGAAGTCAGTGAGGCATCTACACCTGGATTCCGGGTCCCTCTTTCTGAAGCTCAAGATCCAGATCTGGGAACGAATTCTATACAGAGCTATCAACTCAGAGGCAGCAGCCATTTTTCTCTGGATACACAAATAGGAAAAAATGGCTTCAGACATACTGAACTGATACTGGAAAAATTTCTAGACAGAGAGGAACAAGCTGTTTATAATCTAATCCTTACAGCTAGTGATGGAGGAGATCCTATCCGAACTGGCACTGCAGAAATCAAAGTCATTGTTTTAGATGCAAATGACAACGCACCTGTTTTCAGCCAACCAATCTATGAAGTGAATGTCAAAGAGAATATTCCTAAAGGATCTATTATTGCTACTGTGCATGCCACTGATCTTGATGAAGGGCTTAATGGAGAGGTGAAATACTTCCTGAAAAGGACTACAAAACTAGATATTTCCATATTTCACCTTAATTCCACAACGGGTGAAATTACACTCAGTGGGAATCTTGATTATGAAGAATCAACTTTCTATGAATTTGAAGTACAAGCCAAAGATTGGGGAGGTTTTACTGATAGATCTATGGTTGTTATCTTCATTACAGATTTGAATGATAATGCACCTGAACTAGCAATTACATTTGTTACCAATTCTGTAGTTGAAAGTTCACCACCGGAACTGTTATTGCCATTTTAAATGTACGAGACAGAGATTCTGGAGTCAATGGTGAAATCACAATCACCATTCCAGACAACCTCCCTTTCCAATTAAATAAGTCCTCTGATGGGTTTTATAGTTTGATGACTGATAACACCCTTGACAGAGAACAGATATCAGCTTTTAATATAACTATAATAGTTACTGACCATGGAATACCTCCTCTCTCAACAGCCACAGTAATTGAACTATACATCTTAGACACAAATGACAACCCTCCATTGTTTGAGAAATCAATTTATCCTTTCTATGTCATAGAGAATAACCAAATGGGTGCTTTAATATGTTCCTTAAAAGCAAATGATCCAGACTGGAAAAGGAATGCAGTAATAAGGTATTCTATCACTGGAAACCAGACAAGCGAATCATATCTCTCATCTTATGTCTCCATTAATTCTGAGACAGGAGCTATCTATGCATTAGCCTCATTTGATTATGAAAATTTTAAGAAGATTCAGTTTCAAGTTAAGGCTCAGGATGGTGGATCCCCATCACTCAGTTCCAGTGTTTCTGTTATTATTTACATCTTGGACCAGAATGACAATATGCCAGAGATCCTGTACCCCTCTCCTCCTGTTGATGGCTCCACTGGAATAGAACTGGCCCCTTGCTCTTCTGAGCCAGGTTACCTGATCACCAAAGTAGTGGCAGTAGATGCAGATTCTGGCCAGAATTCCTGGCTCTCCTATCAGCTGATCAAAGCAACAGAACCAGGGCTCTTCACCGTGGGACTCCACACGGGTGAGATCAGGACTGCTCGGCTTTTTCTGGAGAAAGATGCCCTGAAGCAAATCCTGGTGGTTTTAGTGAAGGACAACGGCCAACCACCTCTCTCTGCCTCCGTCACTCTCACAGTTGTTCTGGCTGACAGCTTTCCTGCAATCCTCTCAGATCTGAGCAACATCTCAGCTCCTGTAGATCCTCAATCAGATCTCACTTTTTATTTAGGGACTGCAGTGGCTTTTGTCTCCTGTTTATTCTTTATCTTTCTCCTTGTGCTACTGGCAATTAGAGTATATAGATGGAGAAATTCAAAGATAGAATCTGAGAAGATAAATTTCAGTGATGTACCTGCATCACAATTTGTAGGCATCAACGGAGTCCAAGCATTTCTTCATTCTTACTGCCATGATGTTTCTCTGACTGCAGATTCTAAGAGAAATCACTTTAATATTTCCACAGCAAATGATTCAGATACTCTGTATATTAAAGAAGGTTGTAGTGCAAAGAATCCAATTGTATCTGGTGAAGATTTAAATTTAAATAATGATGATCTAATAGTGATTCAGGTAAGGTGATTATTTTAAATCATTTTGATTTTTTTTGTTCTTATATGCACTTGTTTATCTTAATATATGTTAAATTTCTCTGCTATACAAAACTTTATTGACTTTGCTATTATTGTACATATCACATTCTCCATTCTCTAACTTGGAGAAATATACTGAATTTTCAGCAGATCCAGTGTTGCACTATTTCTTAAATATAAATATAACCACGTTCCATGGAAATCAACTGGACAAACTTTTGAATAGAACAGGACTGTGCTTTGTATCTCATTTTACTATACAGGGATATCTCAGGGGATTAGCACTTTACTTCAGTTGTATATGTTCAGCAGCAAAACCATTTTTAAAAGATGTCTCTCAAAAATTGAGCATCAGGTTTGTGTGAAACTTCTCAGATTTGGGTTAACTTAAAGGTATAGGATTCAAAGAGGGCATAGGATGTAATAGGGAAGTATCAGAAGGCCTTCATGGTTTGAGATAAATGAGGAATGAGGTAAAAATATCAATGACAGTAGAACAGTTATAAAAGCCTTGGATTTGCCAGCCATGTGGTGCTTGATAGATAGGCAGAGTTTTAATTAGGCACTAAGGTAGGTTCTTAATTATATCAAGGTTGGACAGCTCGTTATTTTTCTTAGATCTGTCAACATTCACCATGTGATGATGATTCATTATTGTTGTTTGTCTGTAGCAAACAAAAAAGTGGCTGAAAACCTGCTGAATCTGAATCTGTTTTTAATGTACTTGACAATTATCCTATTTCCCAATTATCCTATTTCCAGGTATAGCAATAAACTACAGATAGTCCTCGATTTCTAACCATTTGCTAAGTGACCATTTGAATTTACAACAGCACTGGAAAAAGTGACATGACTTTTTTTCACACTTTCAACCATGATCAAAATTCAGGCGCTTGGCAGCTGACATGTATTTATGACCATTGTACTGTCCGGGGTCATGTGATCACCATTTGTAATCTTCCCAGCTGGCTTCCGACAAGTAAAGTCAATGGGAAAAGTCATTTAATGACTGGAAAAGTCATTTAATAGCTGCAGTGATTTGTTTCATAACTGTGGCAAAAAAGGTTGCAAAATGGAGCAAAACTCATTTAACAAGTGCTTTGCTAAGCAAAGGAAATTTAGGGTCAATTGTGGTCATAAATAATAAAGGACTACTTGTATATTCCCCACCACCACCACCGCAATCCTGTCTGATTCTTGGAAACCACCTGGACAAGTCCCTGCAGTTTTCTTGCGGGAGAAATGTAGAATGGAATATAAAAATTGAAGGCCCTTGTTTACAACTTTCAGTTATATCTATTTAGAATAATAAAGTTCTTCTTTTCACTAGACTAAACATATCCAGTTCCTGCAACCGTTCTTCGTTGATTTTAGCCTCCAGCCCCCTAAACATCTTATGATGCACTTCTCTGCACTCTTTCTAGAGTTTCAACATTTTTTTAGATTGTGGTGAGCAAAACTAGAAGCAGTATTTCGAATGCAAAATAGTGTGACTTTAAGCTCAGTGCACATGTCAGATCCGTGTATCTGTCATTTCTTCAATGAAATAAGAAAAGGGTGGGGGGAGTCTGATAATGAAATCCTTCTTGATGTAACCTGAATATATGTAATCTTATATCAAAATTTGTATAACCTACACATGATACAATGGAGGGATGAAACCCAGATGGCCGAAACCTATCACCTCTGAGAGAGAGAGCCAGGAGATGAGGAGACCATAAAAATTCCACAGTGAGATGTGTCTTGGGAAACTCTGGAAAATATCATTCTAAAAGGGGGGTGAGGGAATTAGGTATGCCCTGGGAAACTCTGAAAAAGATCATTCTAAAAAGGGGGTGGGGGGAATTAACATGTTGGCTCTTTGTTTTACTAAATACACATCAGGATAAGGGGAAGGGTTTTAAACTCCCTTATCTATCTCTGCATGCCTGAGAGACCTTAGACACTGCTTTTAATCCCTACATGAATTGTCTCATCTCAATAAAGGATTCCTTTTGATACGTTTTGATACATTTTCAGAAGTTCATTCTAGTTGATTGAATGGGAAAAGTTCTGTAGCCTGACAGCACGTGTATTTGTTGGGAATTCTGGTGTCGCGTATTTGTCTTCTAATAGTAATAATAGTTGCAGTAATTGTGGTAGATACATACCTTTATTAGTTTTGCACGACAAAAAATAAGTAACATCTACTGCTATTAAGGTGAGGTACAAATCATAAAAGCTGATAGCAAACGACGCACTAGCTGAGACGAGAGGGTAATATTCCAAAGTGAGGACTTTAACAATTTATGAAGTAAAAAGACTATACATCAGTTTCCTTTGATTATTACAATCTGCCCTCTACTAAGGTGTAGACAACCAAGATCACATTCAGTTGAATTTTTACCAAATTGAAACTGTGTGGCTGTCAGAAGTTATTCAAGATACTATAGCTTCTTTTCAGTGTGCACATGTGTTCATCGTAGTCAAACATATCTAATATTGAGTTAGAAAATCCATTCATCATAGTGACAATAAATAAGGGTAATAGGAACATTCAGCAAATTGTGTCATCTGCTAGGGAAAATTTCTTCTCAAATAGTTGGCCTTCCAACCGCTTTGTTTAAAGTGATTACATGCCCTTTTAAGGAGGGAATAGGGTAGAAGAATGGTTGTTGAATCCTGAGAAATTTGTTGGGCATCTGGAGGATAAAACCACTCAGGTTTGCTCACAAGCTACCTGGCATGTCCTATTAAGGTGCAGAATATATTTGAGCCTAATAATCTTGCAGAAGGGACAGGCTTTGTGGTGACATTAATTACATCCTCCTGCAGTCTATATTTCTGCCCTTTTTGGATTCTGAAAATCCCCAGAGGTGTCATGGTGATAGATCAGAGGAGTTGTGAATCAACCAGATTTGAAGCAAAGTTGTGCATCCCCCTTCCTCAAGCTCTAGGGCTCTCCATTGTGAGATGCATGGGACTCAAGATTCTTTCCCCTTTTATTTAATATCTATATGAAGCCTGTAGGGAAGGTCTTCCCATCGCATACAGCATCTCACCTCTAAGCCCAAAGGAAAATGCAGTTAAAGTTTGTCTTTATGCCTGGAGCTATCTAACCATAGATCTAAAAATGACAGAAAAGATAAGGTGGTAAAAGGAACTATACCTGATTTCAGCAGCATGGAACCTCCAAATACCTAACCATCATTTGAGTGTTCTTATTATGCATTCTCAGGGATCTATAATACAGAATAAAAAGAGGTGGAAGGGACCTTGCAGGTCTTCTAGTTCAACCCCCTTCTCAAGGAGGAGACTCTATACCAGGGGTATCAAACTTAATCTGGCCTGTGTGGTCCTTAGATCTGGCCCACAGGGTCACCCTGGATTCAGCAAAGGACTGCCAGTGAAAACAGAGCTTGGGAGGGCTGTGTGTGGCTCTCCTGAGCTCTGTTTTTGCTGGCAGAGGGTTGCAGGAGGCCGTCGCAGCTGAAAACAGAGATCAGGAGCTCGTTTTTACTGGCAGAGCACTCAGGCCACCACCAGCACCCCCAACATGAGTGACGTTGAGCTGGCCATGCCCCCTGGCCACGCCCCTCCAGTCCCCCCAAGGTTAAACACAACTCTGATATGGCCCTCAATGAAATCTAATTTGACACCCCTGCTCTATACCTATACTGTTCTGGACAAATGACAGTCCAATCTCTTCTTGAAAACTTTCAGTGATGGAGCATCTACATCTGGATATAAGCCATTCTATAGATTAATTATTCTAACTATCAGGAAATTTCTCCTTAATTCCAGATTGGATCTCTTTTTTACGAGCTTCCACAGCTTTTTGTCCTAACCTCAGGAGCTTTGGAGAACAAATCAACCTCCTGTTCTCTGTAACAGCCCCTTAAGTACTGGAAGACAGGTATCATGTCACCCTGCCAATCCTTCTCTTCGTTGCGCTATACATAAACAGTTCCCTTAATCTTTGTAACTCTTCTCTGCCCTCTTTCTCAGCATCTTTTCTTATCATGGCAGCCAGAATTAGATGTAGTATTCCAAATGTGGCCTCACTAGTGCAGTATAGAGCAGTACTGTCACTTCTTGTGATCTTGACACCATTCCTCTGTTGATGCAACCTAGAACTGCACTGGCTTGTTTGGCTGTTGCCACCTCATACTTAGGTGATAGTCCACTGGGACACCAAGATTGACTTTAACCAAGACTGACTTTTTTATTCTGTGTGTGACGATGTTTCAAACTGAATTTTAATTTGATTTAATTTGATTTATGTTATGGGGGATTATGGGTTTTTATGTTTTAGTGGTGCGGTGGCCTAGAGGTGGAGCTCTTGCCTCACAATCAAGAGGCTGTGAGTTCAATCCTAGGTAGAGGCAGATATTTCTGTCTCTGGGCACATAGAGAATATATCTGCTGAATATAATTCCACATTGGCGACAGGAAGGACATCCAGCCAGTAAACACTCAGCTCCATTCAGTTGACCAGACTCCACCCCGCAAGGGATTATGGGGTCATTAAAAGAAGGTGATGAGATGATGGGTTTTTTATGTTTGTTTATTGCTGGAATCCTGTGATTCAATATATCGGTAGTCCTCAATTTGAAACCATAATTGAATTAGGTTATAAGTTGTGAAGGTCAATAAGTGGGGGTCACCTCTTGACTGCGCCTAATTTTACAACAGTATTAAGTGAATACCATGGTTGATAAGCAAATGCTTCAGTCGTTAACTGAACACTGTGGTCATTAAATTAATGACCACTCAATGAGGCTTTTTTTGCCAGAAGCAGGAAGAAAGCACTGGAAACAGACAAAAAAAAACCCAATTGTGGTCATGTGACCACAGGATGCGGCAAACAGCTGTAAATGTGAGCCTGTTGCAAAGCACCCAAAATGCAATCACATAACCACAGGTGTGTTTGTGGACATCAGAACTTAAAAATTGGAGCACAGCAGAGGTGGTATTCAGCAAGTTCTGACCAGTTCTGGAGAACCTGTAGCGGAAATTTTGAGTAGTTCAGAAAACCGGCAAATACCACCTCTGACTGGCCCCACCCCATCTATACTCTGCCTCCCGAGTCCCAGCTAATCGGCTGGGTCTTCTTTTGTTGCCCTGCACAGGAGAACAGAGCTGGAAAACAGGTTAGTGGGGTGGGGTGGGAATGGGGTTTTGCAGTAACCTTCCCCTGGCAAACCCACCAAGACATGCCCACCAAGACATGCCCACAGAACTGGTAGTAAAAAAAATTGAATCCCATCACTGGAGCACAGGTAGAGTGTGGGGAGGTCCATCATAACGTCAGTCACTAAGCAACCAGTGGTTAAGCAAGTACTACTTGTAATATAAATAATATATATAGTACCATAGATAATGTGGAGAAGTGGCCTTAACCATCAATAATAAACTTTTGGAAATAGCTCCACTCCTGGTGTTATGAAGATTTGTTATTAGATATTCCTTGTCTCAAGCAGCTCAGAAACAACAACCAAGTTTTAACTGAAGATGTTTTAAGGAAACATTCCTTTCCTGTTTTTTCCTGACTTGGTGAATAGTGCTTGTCTTCAAAATTAAACATAGATTTCAGGAGTTAGAAAAACATAAGGAAGCACATTCTTCCCAAAAATGATTTTAACTTTACAATATTGATTTTTTTTTCCTTTTTTGTTCTTTGCAATTAAATAGTTACATTTTACAAATGAAGACAAATATACATGTCCCAGGATAATGTTGCAAGACCCAATCTGATCCAGTCACTTCCCTGAGAATGAGATCCTGCACTAGTCCAAAAGCTCTACTGACCTACCCAGATTAGATCTCAGATATGTTTTATTTCTATTGTTTCATTTGGTACAGAGATGTAAATTTAATTATTAAATTAATTATTGTTAATTATTAAATCAGTAATTTAAAAATGTATCACAAATATTATTAACTGGCACTGATGGTTGATACGGGTTGCTGCCAGCATCCTAGGTATCAACCAAGTATGATGTTCGAGTAGCGCAGTTGTTTTGCAATTCTGCTGGTGTTATTGCAGGAAGCTGCAATTTCTTCATGTACTGTGTAAAATTCTTGAACATACCAAGGGCCCTGGTGACAATGGGTATCACTGTCACATGTTTCATCCATAATCGGGTAGTTTCGATGGCCAGGTCACGATATTTCATGATTGTTTCTAGTTCTTTTTCTTTGAATCTGGCGTCTCCTGGTACAGTGATATCAATAAATTGTATGCTTCGGTTTTTGATGACTGTGATATCTGGCATGTTGTGTTCTAAATGACGATCTGCCTGTATTCGAAAGTCCCACAAGATCTTCACCTTCTCATTTTCGACAACTTTTTCCACTTTGTGTTCCCATGACTTTTTGGATACAGGTAAGTCATATTTTTTACATAATGCCCAGTGGATTAGTTTAGCAACTCGGTCATGTCTAGCTTTGTATTCAGTTTGCGCGACTTTGCTGCACTCACATATTAAATGTGAAACAGTTTCAACTTTGTCATTGCAAAGCTGACAATTTGGATTGTCGGTGGTTTTTTGTATCTTCACTTTCATGGCATTAGTTTGTAGTGCTTGTTCTTGAGCAGCGAGTATTAAACCTTCCATTTCTTTCTTGATGGTTCCATCTTAAGCCATGCCCATGTCAAGTTGTTATCACATTTTCCTTCAATGTTTTTCAAATGCTGTCCATGCAAATCTTTGGTTTTCCATCTATTTAATCTGTCATCTAGCTGTTTTTCCTTATATTCTGCCTTTGTTTCTGTTGTTTTAATAATGTTCTTCATTTTCTGTATTTTAGTTCACATAGTCGTAGTTGTTGTTATTGTTATTATTATTATTCATCACCCAGCCAGCCAGATGTTCAGACTGGGTTTGGCATTTTTGTCTACCTAATCGAGTCCTTACCAAAGACCTGGGATAGGCAAAATTGGATGTTTGATGGTGTTACAGATATCGTTGCAGGATGGAAGCTGTTCCAAGTAAAGCTGCCTTCTGCAATTGACCGATGGCAAATTTGTCAATGCCTATGTTGTTCAAGTGGTACTTCAGTTGTTTTGGGATTGGACCCAAGGCGCCTATTACTATTGGTACTACCCTTGCTTGCCTTTGCCATAGTTGTTCTATTTCTATTTGTAGGTCTTTGTATTTTGTTATTTTCTCCAGTTCTTTCTCTTCCCTTCTGCTGTCTCCAGACACTGCCACATCCACTATCCAGACTTTTTTGTCTTTCTTATCTACAACTGTTACGTCCAGGGTGTTATGTGGCAGGTGCCTGTCTGTCTGGATTCTGAAGTCCCGGAGCAATTTAATTTTTTCATTTTCTATTACTTTTTCTATTTTTTACCACTTCTTGCTTACAGGCAAATGATATTTCTTGCAGATCTTCTAATGCACTTTGTCATGACGCTGCTTGTAGTCAGTTTGTGCAATCTTCTTGCAGCAGCTTACCAGGTGGTCCACTGTTTCTTCAGCTTCTTTGCATAGGCGGCACTTACTGTCTGTTCCAATTGTCTTCTCAATTTTGGGTTTGTATGCATTTGTCCTTAAGGCATGTTCTTGCACAGCCAGAATTAATTCCTCAGTCTCTTTCTTTAACTCTTAGCCATTGCAGGTCTTCTTATTATCTGCTTTCCCTGCTATTTTTTTAATGTATTGGCCATGTAGTGCTTTGTCTTCCCATGCCTCCATTCTGTTCTTCATTTGGTCTTTCTTGTAGGCCAGTTTGGTCTCTCTGGTAGTCAGCAAGCCTTCCTGGCATATTAACTTCAGTGCATCTTCTTCATTGTCCTTCAGATATTCTTTCAAAGCCCTTTCTTCTTCTTCAACTATCTGTTGTTGTTGTTGTTAATCACACAATCAGCCAGATGTTGAGGCTGGGTTTGCCATTTTTGTCTATCTATCAAGTCCTTACAAGGACCTGGAACAGGCAGATGTGGGTGTTCAATGGTGTTACAGATATTACTGCAGGATGTACCGAGTAAAGCCGCCTTTTGCAATTGACTGATGGCAAATTTGTTAATGCCAGTGACGTTTCAATCAGTGCTCCAGTTGTTTTGGGATTGCATGCAAGGCACCTATTACTAGGTGCCTTGGTGGTGCAGGCTGTTAATAGCCTAGCACATAGTTCCAGCTGCCTGTAATTATTGCAGGCTCGAATCCCACCAGGCTCAAGGCTGACTCAGCCTTCCATCCTCTCGGGGTAGGTAAAGTGAAGACCCAAGATTGTTGGGGGCAATAAGCTGACTTTGTAAAAATGCCGCTTAGTAATAAGCAGGCATATACAATGGAAGGAAGGCTATTGCTGAGCACACTGGGTTGTATCCCCAAAATTGTAAGCCACCCTGAGTCTCCGGAGAAGGGCGGGATATAAATATGAATTAAAAAAAAATATTGGTACTACCCTTGCTTGCCTTTGCCATAGTTGTTCTATTTCTATTTATAGGTCTTTTTATTTTGTTATCTTCCCTAGTTCTTTCTCTTCTATTCTTCTGTTTCCAGGCACTGCCAATCATTATTATTATTGTTGTTGTTGTCATCATCATTGTGATCATCATTTTTATTGCTACTGCTGTCACCACAAATGTCAGGCCAGTAGATAACAAGAAATGCATTTCAATAATATTTGAGCAGATATTATTTAGGGTTTCAAATTATTAGGATATCTCAAGACTGTATCTTAGTCTGGCAAGATGATATGCTGGAAGAAGAAACCCTTTTATTATTGCCAAGAAAACAAGGCAGATATGTACATGTAGTCAGAGGATTTGAACTTAGCTCTTGGGAGAGCTTGATCATAAATCTGCACCAATACTATGAAATAAGTTTGCAATAGGCACCCAGTGCAAGTCCCAAGAATGGGTGTGATAAAACATTGATCACATCCATGAAAAATAGCCAACACAACATTCTGCACTAGCTGAAATCATAGAATTGTCTTCAAGGAAAGTCCCATGCAAAATGACTGATTGTTACTATCTCAATATAAGCTTATAATTTTCCCATTAAAATTTTATCTTAGCATTTGCCTTTTCTTTGGCATGAGAAATCTTGTAATAGTTTCTTGATTGATATGAACTAATTGCTATGTGATGAGGACAGGGGTTTTTTTTTTGGTGGGCATTATTCCTCTCTGAATTTGATTAGTCATTGGCTCCCTTGTATGCATTGCTGTTTCTTTTAAAATTTGTTTTTTTTAACTGTAACTGTCCTGTTTGTGTTATTTTTAAATAAAACCACAGTATAAATGTTTTTAAAACAAATGGTGGCAAATACTGTATATCATTTCTATGACCAAGGATATTCTGCAGTTTAGGATTGAGCCCCTAGGTGTCACTATTTACCACCGAGGAACAAAAATGTAAGAATGAGCCACTCCAGCTTTCTCAATGTATTAAAGCACACCAATGCAGAGATCAGGCGACAATGAAACAGAAGCATATTTTGCTTCCAAACCTGGATACAATATATTTTCAACTGGAACTTGAGACAGCACAAAAGAACCTCAGCAGTCAGTAAGTACTATCAAAAGAGTTTTTAATCCTGAGTGGGTGCTATTTATATTGTAGCAAAACAATGAAGAAAACAAAGAGATTATGGAATTATGAACAGAGACTTCTGCAATACTTTATTGTGATGATTGTTTGGGAAGCAGTTTCTGGGCAGATCCATTATTCCATTCCTGAAGAGATGCCAAAAGGTACTTTTGTGGGGAATATTGCAAAGGATCTGGGAATGGATGGGAAGCAACTTTTAGATCATGGACTTCGTGTCGTCATTAATGCAGGTACAATTCAATATTTTATTCTGAATGTCAACCGTGGGCATTTAGAAATTTCCCAATTAATAGACAGAGAGAAAATATGCAAAGAGACAGAAAAATGCATAATAAAATTCCAGATGCTTATTGAAAGTAAACTAAAGCTTTATGGAATTGAAGTAGAAATCACAGATATAAACGACAATGCTCCTCAATTTCTCTCAAAGGAATGGACAATGAAAATCAGTGAGATGTCAGCATTAAAAGAACAATTTCCTCTACCAAAAGCTCAAGATCCAGACCTGGGGATAAATTCTGTGCAAAACTACCAACTCACAGGTAGTAACTATTTTTCTCTGGAAATGCAAAGAGGCGAAACTGGCACCAGATCTACTAAACTGGTGTTGGAAAAATCACTGGACAGGGAACAGCAATCAGTTTATGATTTGATCCTTACAGCTTTTGATGGTGGCGATCCCATTAGGTCTGGCATAGTACAGATTCACATCATTGTTCTAGATGCAAATGATAATGTACCAGTTTTCAGCCAACAAGTCTATGAAGTGAATCTCAAAGAGAACATGCCCAAAGGATCCATATTAGCTACAGTAACAGCTGTTGATATGGATGAAGGAATCAATGGAGAAGTAAAATATTCTTTTGAGGAAATAAACAAGAACAATAAAAAAATGTTTCTATTAAATTCAACTTCAGGGGAAATTATCCTTGTGGGGAGCCTTGATTTTGAAACATCATCAACATATGAATTTGAAGTGCAAGCCATGGATGGAGGAGGACTGAGTGATAGGTCAAAGGTTGTGATTTTGGTTACAGACTTAAATGATAATGCACCTGAGTTAGCCATCACCTTTGTGATCAACTCGGTGCCTGAGAACTCTCCAGCTGGAACTGTCATTGCCATTTTAAATGCCCGAGACAGAGATTCAGGAGACAACGGAGAGGTGAAATGCTCAATTCCCAGCAACCTCCCTTTTGCTCAAGAAAACAATGGAGAGTTTCTACAGTTTAGAGACAGACAAAGCCCTCGACAGGAACAATTGCCAACTTACTCTATCACTGTTACAGCGGTGGATGACGGGCACCACCACTCTCTCGTCTGTGGTTATTTCACTCCAGGTGTTAGACATAAATGACAACCCTCCACTGTTTCTGGAGTCGAAATATACCTCCTATCTTCTAGAAAATAATCCAAAAGGTGTCTCAGCCTTTTCCCTTAAAGCAAGAGATCCAGACTGGGAAGAAAATGCCAGAATAACTTACTCCATCATTGATAGCCCAATGTGGGACTCGCCCCTCTCCTCCTACCTCTCCATTAATTCTGAGACAGGGACCATCTATGCCCTAAGCTCCTTGGACTATGAGGAGATTCAAGAGATTCAGTTCCATGTCAGGGCTCAGGATGGTGGATCCCCATCTCTCAACTCTAATGTCTCAGTGACTCTCTTCATCTTGGACCAGAATGACAATGTGCCAGAGATCCTGTACCCCTCTCCTCCCGCTGATGGCTCCACTGGAATAGAACTGGCCCCTCGCTCTTCTGAGCCAGGTTACCTGGTCACTAAAGTAGTGGCAGTAGATGCAGATTCTGGCCAGAATTCCTGGCTCTCCTATCAGCTGATCAGAGCAACAGAACCAGGGCTCTTCACTGTGGGACTCCACACGGGCGAGATCAGGACTGCTCGGCTTTTTCTGGAGAAAGATGCCCTGAAGCAAATCCTGGTGGTTTTAGTGAAGGACAATGGCCAACCACCTCTCTCTGCCTCTGTCACTCTCACAGTTGTCCTGGCTGACAGCATTCCTGCAATTCTCTCGGATCTGAGCAACATCTCAGCTCCTGTAGATCCTCAGTCAGACCTCACATTTTATCTGGTGATTGGTGTGGTGTTTGTCTCCTGCTTGTTTTTTACATTCCTCCTTGTCTTGCTGACCATCAGGTTGTACAGGTGGAAGAATTCAAAATTGTTAGAGTCAGGAAGTGTACATTTTAGTGGAGTCCCAGTGTCACAATTTGTTGGGATGGACGGAGTCCGAGCCTTCCTTCAGTCTTACTGCCACACTATTTCACTCACTAGAGATTCTAGAAAAAGCCATTGCAATTTTCATGAAGAAAACTGTTCAAATACTCTAACCAATCAACCTCTAACCTGTGGGATGAGTGACTCTATCCTAGCCTGTGGGGATTTAAATTTGAAGAATGATGAGCAAATCTTAGTCAAGGTGAGTTTAATATTTCAAAGTAATAGTGTGTTTTGCTGATCCTATAAGCCCTTATTTATCTCAACAGTGATTTCCCATCAGTCTGTTTTCTCTAATGAAGCTTAATACTAGGTATTTTAAATGTCTGATTTTGTATTCCTTGTAAAAATCTGTTTGTTTACCATTTTCTATTATATTGGTCATATGAAATTTCTGAGGAATTGGTTTAGGTTATTACACTCACAGGAGCACTGATGTGAAAATGTTGTGTTTTTAGAAATGTATTAGATTTTCTTAATACATTTTATCTTTTATATGAAAACCTTATTAGAAAGACATAGACATAATATTTTAAGCATGTCACTCTTCTCCCTTTTAATTTATGTTTTAATTTTCTAGGGATATTATAGAACAGAGGAAAGAAAATGCATAGCATAATTTCTCCCACTTTAGATTAATGTTAGGTGACAGGAATATTTTCTTTCAGATGTCTAACTGCATTACATTCATATTCTCCCTGCTGAATATTCTGTTGGTAACATATCTTCAGCTGTCTCATGTTGTTTCTAAGAAGTCTGGATTATAATATGGCTCAAACCTGCTTCTTTATTAACTCTGAGGAGAATTTCAAGAAAACTATGACTGTTATAAAGATTATTGAAGAAGAAAATGCCATAAAAATAACAGTTCCCAAATTTTATTGGTTCTCTGTAATTTTATTGCACTGCCTGTAGGCTAAAAGAGATGTCTAACAAATATATTTCCCACAAAAATTTAAAGTATCCCATGACATCCCTGTAGGTTTATCATAGTGTGCTGAAACACCACTTGCATACAGTTTGGGAATTATGTATATAAAGAAATGGCATCTCCTATATGGCCTCCAATTTTTAAGTTATGTTGTTACTTAGTGCAACACAGGAGAAATTATATTTCCAGAAACTGGCCATTTTAATGTAAAGGTATTCCTATACAGTAGGTAATCATATCAGCAGTGAATGTATATGATTTATAGATGATGCCCATGTTATAGATAGTGTCAGTGCACTCAGTTTAAAATTGCATTACTTTCTTAACTTGGAGAAATTCAGTAAGTTTGCAAGCCATTAAAATAATGATATGGATGGATCTGAAACACAGCTGACACTATTTTCAATAGTTTTGGAAAAGTATGGGCTTAATCTACTGGAACCAAGAGTTTAATCTATTGGAATAAATAAATGCATTTAGGTATTGCTGCCTCCCCATACCCCCAACAAAGTGCGTTGTGACTACTTTTGTGTCTACATCAAATTAGCCCTATGTGAGGGAACATCTACTATAAGTAACCTTGTTATACTTGCAATAGAAAAGAGCCTGTGTAGGAATTAGCAGACTGAGTTTTTGTACATCTGCATTTTGCCTTTGTTCCCTGTCACTGATTTCCTACTTAATTAACTGATCAATCAGAACTTGGATAAACAATATCTCCTTATTTCCAGGCCAGGGGAATGTCTCAGTTTGGTCAGCTTCCTCCTACTGATACCTATTTCTGGATGCACCTGTATTAATTCAAAAGCAAGCAACTATACTTTTTAAAGAAATAGATTACAGATTATTTTATTTTGCCTACATAAAATATTAAGTTGAATATTTTCACTTGTTTGCTTAAAAACAAACTTCTTTGGAAGATATGTTCCATGGAATTTGGTTGGCAAAAGCTTGATTGAACTAAAAGGACTCATTACTATTGTAGAAAGTTAGCACCCACCCCTCTCCTAGAAGACTGAAATATATTGAGAAATATTAAAAAGGCAGAATATTATATTTCACTGGATGAGAAATGGAGAAACATGCTCTTGGAAAGCAGCCCCCACCTTTTTTAATAGCCTCAGCAGTTGTCAGCACTGAAGAGATAAAGAGATAGTTAGCTCTAATCATAGGTAAAATACTGCAGGCAGAAATTCATGCAAGACAGGATATTTTGAATCAAAGGCAGAGTGATAGGATTAGCCCTCATTCAAGATCCAAACCAGGACAAAGCCATTAAACCATAATAGGAATTGCCCAACACTCTTTCAGAACACAAACTGTATCATTGCATCATCTCAGTTGTACCACCCCCAGCAAACTTCAACCAAACTTAGCTCAGACAAACTCCTAGGATTTGTACATGGCGCCATAGGAGTCTGACAACAGCCAATAGAATACATATTCTTGCACAGAAACAGGAAGTTCAAGTGCAAAGCCCAAGAGAAGGTATAAAAACCCTTCACTCTTAACTCCATGTGGTCAGTTGTCCAGAACCACCCATGTACTTCTGCTTCATCAATAAATGGACCCTCTTTCCAATCAGCCTCCAGCCTCCATTTTGTCTCAGGTGCCTTTCTCCCAGCTTGGAACTGAACCAGATGGATATTTTTCCAACACTATGCAATGCCTTCAATTAAATCAGGAGGATTTATTTCAAAGAACATAGGTTTAGGATGAATGCTGAAATTCAGTAAACGCCCTCTAACTCACACATTGTACAAACATTTCTGGAGCACAAATGCTATGGAAACGGAATAAGAAATAAATAAGTGGAACTTATTCTTGGGATTAAATACTAGATGTAGATGTATTAGTAAGAATTATGAATTTATAGTCATCTTGGTGGTTTATTTGTTCATACAGTAATCTATATCCCAACTGCTGGTTGATTAATTGTGGGCTTTGACTTTCAAGTGCATATTGTTGCTTACTGAAAATCATAAATCTTCTATTCATTTGAGTATCTTGATGTTCTCCTCATCTTCTATCCTTCAAGAATTAAGAATGTGAAATCCAGATTGTGACTGTTCATTTGGTGAAAAAGAATTAGGTATCCCAGTTCCATTTGTCAGAAAATTAAAACAATGTCAAAAAATGTATACCATTTGTTCAGCAATAGATGTTACCATGCCACTGAAAAATCATTAAATTAGTTACATCTTGAATAATATTCTATGTTTTTTGTAACAAAAAAATCCCATGGAATTAAAATAAAACTTTATCAGGAAATGCAGTTCACAGTATAGACTCAGGGTGTCACTATAGGACAATAACAGCCTTGGATCAGTCCTCTATTCTTTTGTAGCTGTATCCTGACAGTTGCATTTCAGTTGACTGGAAAAGATGCAGCAGAAAGCTTTATTCTAAAAGGTGTTCCGGAAAAAAACATTTTCTTTCATGAAAGTTTATTCTTTCCTCCAATATTATTGCTAAATAGTGTGAAATTGGAAGCTATTACAGTAAGAAGAAAAAAAACAAACAAGAAAGACAATGACAGTAATGGAAGCAAGCTACATAAAGGGAATAAAGGAGTTCAATTTGAGGCAAGTACTTTTTCTGTTCATATTCTGGGATTTGGTTAATTGGGTGATACCTGGGCAGGTTCAGTACTCACTTTCAGAAGAAACAGAAAAAAAATCCTTTGTGGGGAACCTTGCTAAAGATTTAGAGCTGGATATCAAACAGTTATCAAAATGCAAACTTGCTGTCTCTTCAGAAAAACAATATTTTGCTTTCAATGAGCAAAGTGGTGATCTATATGTGAATGACAGAATAGATCGGGAAAAGATTTGTGGAAACTCAGCTATTTGTATGCTGCAGTTAGAAGTTGTGGCACATAATCCTTTGAATATTTTCCACATAAAAATTTTCATTCTAGATATTAATGATAATGCTCCATATTTCCGAAAGGAAAATATCAGTCTGAATTTGAGTGAGTCTCATTTGCCAGGAGCTCGATTTGTTCTGGGAAATGCTGAAGATAAGGACATTGGAATCAACGCCCTTCAAGATTATCATTTGAGCTCAACCCCGTATTTCAAGCTAGAAGTTCAAGAGAGCAAAGATGGCAGCAAATATGCAGAATTAATTTTGCAAAAGCCATTGGACAGGGAGAAAGAGCACACACACCATTTGATTCTTACAGCTTCAGATGGAGGACATCCAGTGAAAACTGGGATTCTTAATATAGAAGTCAATGTTATTGATATAAATGACAATCCACCAGTCTTCTCCCAGGCAACTTACAAAACAAGTCTGAAAGAGAATACACCAAGAGGGACTTCTGTGCTTCAAGTGAAAGCATCCGATAGTGATGAAGGGTCAAATGCTGAGATATCTTATATTTTCTGGGAAAATGCAGAAAATGTGAATCAGAATTTTATTTTGGATCCCATTGATGGAACACTTTCACTTAAGGAAAGTATTGATTTTGAAGATAGAAGAAGCTATATGATGATAATACGGGCAAGTGATGGAGGTGGACTAGTTGCAGATTGCAGTGTAGAGATTGAGGTTCTTGATGAGAATGACAATGCTCCAGAAGTAATATTACATCTCTATCCAGCCCCATTCTTGAAGATATTTTACCTGGAGCAGTGATTGCCCTCATTAAAGTCCATGACAGAGATTCTGGACTTAATGGGGAAGTCACCTGCTACCTAAGGGAAACTGTACCTTTCCAGGTGGTCTCATCATCAGATAATTACTTCAAACTCCTCATAGATGGACCCCTTGACAGAGAAAAAACACCAGTGTATAACTTAACAATTACAGCCACAGACCAAGGCATACCTCCTCTTTCCACAGATAAAGCCATCTCAGTACCAATTTCGGATATCAATGATAACCTCCAGCATTTGAAAAACCTTCCTATGTTGCCTACATTCCTGAGAACAACCCATCCGGAATGTCTATTTTCCAGGTTAAGGCTTTTGACCCCGATCTGGATCGTAATGCCCAAATCACCTACTCCATTCTTAACAGCAACGTCAAGGACCTGCCTCTCTCCTCCTATGTTTCCATTAACTCTGAGACAGGAACTCTCACGCTCAACGATCTTTTGACTATGAGCAGCTCAGAGACTTCCAGCTGCAAGTGCAAGCCCAGGATGAAGGCTCTCCATCTCTCAACAACAGCGCCACAGTCAAAGTGCATGTACTGGATCAGAATGATAATACTCCCCAGATCCTGTATCCTTCCCAAACAACTCAGGGTTCATCATTCTTTGAGATGGTGCCTCACTCAGCCGATTCAGGTTATTTGGTGACAAAAGTCGTGGCTGTGGATGCTGACTCGGGACACAATGCCTGGCTCTCTTTTCATCTCCTGCAGGCCACAGAGCCCTCGCTCTTCATCATCGGCTCCCACACGGGAGAGATCCAAACAGCTCGAGCATTACTTGAGAGAGACATTACCAAGCAGAGGCTGGTCATCATGGTGAGGGATAACGGACAGCCACCTCTCTCAGCCACCACTAGCCTCAACCTGGTCTTTGCTCAGAACTTCCAGGAGGCTCTTCCTGAAATGAATGCCCAACCTAATAACTCAGAGGATCAGTCCAAGCTCCAGTTTTACTTGGTTCTGACTTTGACTTTGGTATCCTTTCTGTTCCTGGTGGCAGTGATTTTGGCTATTATTATGAAACTTCAAGGGTCAAGGAACCCCACTTTTTTTCAGTGCTTCATTCCTGATTCTCATTCAAAGACTGGTACTGTATTTCCTCCAAATTATGAAGATGGGACTTTGCCTTATTCTTATCAGATCTGTTTATCCACTGAGTCCAGGAGAAATGAGCTGACTTTTCTGCAACCCAACGTCCAAATAGTGGAGAATATTCTTTGTGAGGATAAACCTGATACCTCTGTTATGGTCAGTGAAGGTAAAATTTTTGATTCTGGAAAGGGCATGGTGAGTTTTATCCATTTTCTTTATAAATTAAGATCAAACTCTAATATTTGTTTCCATTTTGTTGATACTGTTATAAATATAATTCAAGCAAATATGATTGATTTATCATTATCAATTATTTGTTAAATGTTGGATTCATTTCAGACTTTGATGTCTGTTTTGCTTCCGTTTATTAGTTGATGTTGCATTGAATATTATAGGTACAATTAATAAAATTATATATAATGAATTATAAGTATTCCAACATAATTATTATATATTTAGCTAATATTTATAGTAGTAATATTTGTGTTAGATGTAACATTGTAATGATCTTTGTTTGCCTTTAAATGCCATTTCTGCTAAAATTAGAAGCACTCAAATAAGAATATTGTCATTGATACCTTCTACTTCTGAACTGATTTCAATAAAATTAAAGGATAAATGTTTATTTTATGTGGGATGACCATTTCCTTTCAGAAGGAAAAGCTCTAAAAAGAACATTAATTCCAATTTTGTTTTGCCTTATATATTTATCACCATTCTAGGCAGGGGGTGGTATTCTACCAGTTCAGCCCAGTTTGGCCGAACCAGTAGCTCTGAGGATCATCTGTGAGCGAACCGGTTTGCTCTGACAATCAGCTGCTGGGCCCGCCTGCCCACCCTGGCTCTATACTGATCTTTATTTCTTGGTTTTGAAGCTCAGCTGCTTCACGCGGCACAGCAAATTGCCACGCATCAGCTGTTGAACACACAGAGATAGTGCAGAATTGCAGGAGAAGGTCAGTATCAAAACCTCTGCGTGTGTGCATACGTGCACAAAGCACGCCCACCAAGCCACGCCCACAGAACCGGTGGTAAAAGAAAGTTGAATCCCACCACTGATTCTAGGAGTGGTGACAATTTAAATCAAAATTCCTTTCTCTTCTATTGGAACCATAATAGTTTTTTCAGATCTGCAGTCCCATAGGTAACCAGTTTATCTCAGTCAGGCAATAAAAATTCTCATTCTTCTTTATTGTCCTTTCCTTATGAGTCATCAGAAGGCAAATACAGTTTTTATTAGCAGCAAAAAAGTTAATATTTTGAAGAGTTAAAATATAAAAATATTCTTGTTCAGATAACATTGTGTATTAAATAGATACACATATAATTACGCCTTAATCCTTCTCAAGGATTGATAAATTCCAAATTACATAACCTTTTTTCCTTCCAATCCTAAGGTAACTTGGTGGAAGAGGAGAGGGCATTTTTGTCTCTTTGCTTGTTTGTTTTTCTTTTTCTTTGCCTTTTTCAGGTTGTTGAGGAACTTAAAACATTTGCTCTTCTCTCACCCATTTGCTTGAATATATATCCTAATGTTCATCATTTGGGGAGCCAGTTTATTTGATTGATTGATTGATTGATTGATTGTAAATCAAGTCTTAGTAGACACCTAGATAAACTTCCTCCATGACAGTCTGATGTTAACATACTCTTGGTCTTCTAATGCTGCACTTGTCAACCACTATATCTTGACTGTATCTCAATACCACTGCATTTTGACTGTAACTGAATCCACTTACCTTGCTGCTGGTTGTTATCTTTTTTTCTTTTCTTTCCATTCTGTTTTCACACAGCACTAGATATAATATGTCCAAATTTGGATAATTTGAACCTGATCATTTATATCTCTCATTAAAAACTCTGGATTGATTGGACCAATTTAGTAAGAGTAAATAAAAGAACTTTGCCTTTTTTCCACAAATGATTAAGAGAAGTTCTGCACCCATTTCATATCTAAATTATTTATCAGAGTGCTACTGTTGCTCTAAAATATCAAAATTGAGTGGGAGACTATCTGCTGTAATCATAGTAATAAGGCTGGAAAGGATGCATCATCAAAAGATGAAACCATTTTATTTGTTCTTGGGTTTATTTGTTCTCCACCCAAATCATAAATTCCACAATTTTTAAAGACTGATCTATACTTGAGTTTGCAGGCTTTTGGTTATCAACAAGAGCAAATTCTTTAGCATGATTTCCATCATTTTCATTTATTTTTTACTAAAATATGGAATAATGTGTAAGGATGAGTCACAATATAGTCCTTGACTTATGAGACAACTGGGACCAGAATCTCAGTCAATGAGCAAAATAGTCATTAAGCAAGATTCCCATGTAACTGCTTCACTCAGCAACTGCAATCCCAGCACTTGTGATGGCAATCTCATGTGTCATTAAATGGAGGCTGTCCCAGGTAAGGAGTGGAGGGTACCTTAAGGGGAGTGGGAGACCAAGGGAAGTCTGCTCAGGAGCTAAAAATCCTCCATACTAAAATCCAAGCAGGATTTTCAGCACCTGAGTGGAGAGTCACCAGTATATGGGCTGTGCCAGGTCTGCCATAGCCACTCCCATCTACCTGAGGCACCCCACACTTCTTACATTAACATGTTGCCTCTCGTCTCTCTGCTTGGATTTTGGATCCCTCTTGTTTCTGGGTGACAAACTCTGGCTGAAAGAGCTACCTGCTGAAGGAGTTCAGCTTTCCACCATGCATAAGAGAGAACTCCTCTAGCAGCATGCAGGTACAGAGATTTGAGCTCTGTTTCTGCACCCAGCCAAAGGACTCCAGCTCCTCTATGTATGAAAATCTTCAGGGTTTGAACTCCATTTCTACACCCTATCAAAGGACTCCAGCTTCATTTGGCAGATAGCTCTTTCAGCAAGCCACCAGAGATATGACGGAGTCCTCTCAGCAAGTGGCAGCAGCTTGTAACCTTCCCTGCTGGCTCCCCCATTTACTTTCTAGGGAAGCTGACAGAGAAGATTGCATCATGAGCTTGGGGGAGTGGGCTGCGTGTCTTGCTGCTTACACGAGTTGAGCTACACACGTGTGCTAGTCCTGTTTCCTCTCTCTCCCCAGCCAGGCCACCAAGCTGCAAAGGTTGGGGACCATTGTTCAAGTCCAACTGCCTGCTCAAGGCATGAGATTTTGTACCATCTCAGTCAAATGGTTGTCCAGTCTACCTTGGAAAGCTTCCAGTGATGGAGCACCACAACCCCAGGAGGCAAGCAATTCCACAGTTGGTGCTGCTTCTATTGATGCAACATCTGTCAATGCTATAGACAAAATGCAGTGAAAACAGGAATAACAACAAGAATTTTAAAATGTTACTTGGAGGTGACTTTAGGAGTAATTTAATTCAATATTTTGCTGTATTTCGACTGTTAGCCTTGATCTGGTCCTCTTTACTACTTTTTTGAGGTGGTGCTAGAAAATTTTTGCTGACCATAATTAGAATTCAGGTCACCCTAAGTAGTTAATATGCAGAATGTGTAACAGAGGTAGGAAATAGATTTGTGAAGAGACCACCCAATTTGCTTCAGTAGCTCAGACTATTTCTAGCAATACCTTGATCAGTTCTGAGTAATTTCAAGCATAGTACATAGTACATTTATTTATTGTCAAGATCTAAAGAAAGTTGCTGTCACATCCGTTATCTGCCATTCTTCAATGGAAGAAAATGGAGAGGGGGATTGATACAGCTAATTCTTTTCCACTCAATGTAACCTAAATATCTTAATTCTTGCACTGAATATGTATAAACTTTTACAAGATTTATAACCATTGTCTGGTGCCCCAGATGCCAGGAAATTCTCACCTCTAGGAGAGATTGTAAGAGGAGAAGGGGCTGTATAGATTCTAACACCGGAAGAAAACTCCTGGGAATCTTTCCTTAGTTGCTTTCTCAGAGACGAGGGGAAAATAACATGGGTGGATGGGTGGAATCCACATCGGACTACAGGGAGGGGTTCTAATTCCCTTTATCTGAGTTGCATGCCCTGAGGGATATCAGACCCTGCTTTGAATTTTGACTTGCTTTTGGTCTATATGCATAGGAAAAAGAGACAGCTGGGACGGAAGAGCCAGGGGAGTAACACTCACCTGCGGTAACTGTAAACCCGGGTGGAAAATGGAACTGGAAGCCCTTTCTGACCAGGAAGAGCTGATTGAGGAACCTCTGGTGGATAATTGACTGAAATGGTACAAACACCACCTCATGAGGGAAGCCCTGGAAGACCTCAATGTGCAAGATGAATCAGGTCACCAATGAATGAGAGTGAGTGAACCAGCAACTGAGGAAACCCAAGCCGTCACCCCTGATCCAGCCAAAATTGATCAAGTAACCTACCAAGCCAGAGGACCAGCAGCCGTGCCAGCTACTCGACCTCCTGCCATTCCAGAGCAGGTGATTAACCCTGGCCAACCTAGGGACATACAGCTGCAGAGAAAGATCCCCCCTTGGGGGTGAAATTCGATGGAGACCCCCAGAAATTGGGGGTTTTCCTGGCGCATGTCCTCACCTATATGCAAGAATACAGGCAGAACTTCCCAACCCAGGGGCCCAACTGCGAGTTGTCACCCTAACCCTAGAAGGGGCAGTCGCCACATGGATAGTAACCCTGCACAATGTCGATGCTCCAGAGCTGCAGAATCTCAAATGATTCATGACAGTCTTAGGCTACTGCTTCGAAGACCTCCTCGCCAATTGAAAAGCCCACAACTGCATTAAGGTCATAAAGCAGGGCTGTCACCCTGTAGCCGAATACACTGAGGAATTCCATGACCTGGCTGGCTGAATTGACTGGCCAGAAGATATTCTAGTCTGATAGTTCAAAGATGGACTCAATGACGACTTGTACACTGGCTGCCTGGCCTGCGGGCCCCCCGAGCCATCTGCATCAATAGTACCTGATGGCAAAGGAGGCAGAGATCAACATGACCCAAAACCAGTACTGCACCAGCAGGGCTTGGAGAAGATCCCCATCCCAGGGGGAAGTGAGAGCCTTTCAAACCCCAAACTGCCATGGCACCAAGGCCATCTGGTTGTTTTAAGTGTGGAAAGGAGGGGCACCACGCAGCAGAGTGCCATTCAAAAACCCCTGCCAGAAAGCCAGATCAGGGGGGAAACCTGGAAAACCCAACCCCTGAGGAAAAGAAACTGCTCTGAGAAGCCGAGAAGCTATGGGGTTTTAGTCCCCTCCAAACCCAGAGGAAGAAACTCCAGCACCCTGAGAAGCCTTGAGCCAGTCCAAAAGTGACCTGGGAGACAAACCACTGGTAAGCAACCCAATCGAACTGCTCACTCTACCCCAAGACTGTTTATTCCCAACCAAGGGAAGGGGGAGGAAGTAGCAGCATTACAGGATTCAGGGTGCATCCGGTGCTTAATCAACCCAACCCCAGTAGGGAGATTAGGGATCCACCTAAGGAGAATGGAAAACCCCATCACTTTATGTCAATTAGAAGGACTATAACTGGGGAGCCAGCCAGTTTTGGCACAGAACCATTGCAAATAAAACTGGGGCACCATAACGAGACGTTCATGTTCATTGTAGCCCTGGGAATGGAAGAGCCACTAGTCCTAGGACTCACATGGCTACAGAAATGGAATCCAAAAATAAACTGGAAGAGAGGAACCATACAATTCCAGAAACATGTAACATTCATGAACATCCCAAAGGGGGAAAAGAAGAAAAAGAGAGCAGAGAAACAGCCATGGCCAGCCAGCCTGATGAACCCACTAACATCCCCAAAGAATACCAGGATTTGGCCAAAGTATTTAGCGAGGAGGCATCTGATGACCTCCCACCTCATCGCACCACAGATAGTGCCATTGAGATCCTGCCAGGGGCTAAACTTCCAAAACCGAAAATGTACTGCATGTCCCCTAGAGCAGCGGTCGCCAACTGGTGGGCTGCAGCCCACTGATGGGCCGTGAGAAAATTTTGGTGGGCTGCAGAGAAATCTCACCCCCAGAGCACCCCCCCAAAGCAATCAATCCAGGCTGCACAGAAACACAAGGCTGTGCCACCCACATGGCCTGCAGGAACCCTCCCTGCCCACTCTTTACCTGGCAAACTTGCTATTTTTCCTTTTTCCGACCATCAGCTGTTCTGCTGTGCTGGTAGATTTATATTACCTAGGAAGCAGAAAATGGTTGGATTTCTTGCTTTCTAGCTAGTCTTTAGATCTTCAGCTCTGCTTTTAAGCACAGCCAAACCTCTCTTAGGATTGAAGGTTCTATTATTCAGTGCAGACTCATGGTAAGCAAATTTTATGTGACAGACTGAGCTAGCTGATGGCAGATAGATAGATCTCTGAATGAATCTGTGGTTCTGTGAGCAACTCAATCTGCCTGCCTGTTGCCTGATTTTGGGTAAAAGTTACTCTTTTTATAAAAAATTCAATATTTATATAAATATTTATAATATTTACATACAAGCCATGCCCAGCCAGTCACATGACCACCAAGCCACACCCACAAATTAGGCCACATCCACAAAACTGGTTAGTGGTCCCTGGGGTTTAAAATTATGAATTTGGTGGTCTCTGAGGTCCAAAAGGTTGGCGACCCCTGCCCTAGAGAACTAAATGAACTCAGAGGGTTTATTGACAAAAATCTAAAAAGGGGTTTCTTCGAACCTACCCGACCAAAAATAGCAGCCCCAGTATTATTCCATGAAAAGAAATATGGCACCCTATGCCTCTGCATGGATTTCCATAATTTAAACACCAGCACTGTGGAAAATATGTACCCACTCCCCTTTATGAAGGCCATGCTGGCCCACCTCTCTAAAGGATTTTTTTTTCAAAGTTAGATTTACAAGAGGCATACTACTGCATCAGAATTTGGAAAGGGGATGAGTGGAAGACTGCTTTAACACCACACTGGGGTGCTGCCAGTTTAAAGTACTTCCTTTCGGACTACAAGGAGCCCCTTATTTATGCAACTAATTAATGAGGTGCTCCATGAACATTTGTACAAAGGGGTCCTAGTTTATATTGATGTTGTGGTTAGCCAGCAGCAGGTGCAGATGGCTGAGGAGAGCGAGGACTCAGATGAGGGGCCAGGACCATTAGGGAGTGGACTGCTGCCTTCAGAGATTGTGGGGGCTGGCAGCAGTGATGAGGAGGTTCCCGAGGAGCCTGTGCCAAGTGCGTGTGTAGGGTTGCTCAGAGGAAAGAACAGTTACAACAGCATGGGTGACTCGGGAGTAAGGCTGCAAGGTAATGGCCCCTCCTTCAAGAAGATAAAAGCCAGCTGTGAAATTAACCTTCTTTGCAGAAGGGCAAAGAACTTTTGAACTCAGCCTTGTGGATATTACAGTTGATATTTGAAGACTCTTGTAAAATATTTCTTATCTGTTGTTTTTGTCAGTCTTAAAAAAACTTGGCAATGCTCTTTCTTGTCAGAGCTAATTAGTTGGAAGCAGCCTTTTATCTGTGAAGAAACAGGATTCTTAGCTGAAACTTAAACAGATTATACTGCTGCCTTTGTCTTGTGTTTGTTTTCTTGGAACCAGGTTTGGGTCAGAACACTTGATGACATTTTAATCTACACTGAAACAAAAGAAAAGTACATAAAATTAGTCCAAGCAGTTCTCACGAAACTCCAGAATGCCAAACTATATGCAAAACTCTCTAAATTTGAGTTCCATCAAGAAAAAATTGACTACCTGAGATATAGAATATCCAACAAGGGAATAGAAATGGACCCACAAAAAGCTGTCATTGATTGGGAGCCACCCCAAACTCGCAAACAACTACAAACCTTCCTGGGTTTTGCAAAATTTTATCATCAGTTCATTCCAGCTTTTGCAAATATCGCCCTCCCCATTATGAGCTTGTTGAAGATGAAAGGGGGGGAACCAAAGCCAAGGCAACACCTTAACTGGATGATGGAATGTCAAGCAGCATTCAAAAAACTTAAACAACTATTCTCAGCAGAACCAATCCTGAAACACCCAGGCCCAGAGCAACCATTTGTCATCCAAGCGGATGCTAGCAATGTAGCAGTAGGAGCAATCCTATTCCAAAAGAATGAATGTGGACAATTGCAATCATGTGCTTATACTTCCAAGAAATTGACAGAATCCAAGCAAAGATGGGCCATATGGGAGAAAGAGGCATATGCCATGCATATGCATGGGCCCTCCTCACATGGAGACATTTCCTAGAAGGGAACAAAATCCCTTTCAAACTCTGGACTGATCACAAAAATCTTGATGCCCACAGAAACTCTCCCCTAAACAAGTACGTTGGGTGCAATATCTTAAACATTTTAATTTCACTCTCATGTATCTCCCAAGGGGAAAAAACCTCTTGGCAGATGCCCTGTCCAGGAAGCCCCAATACAACAGCAAAAAGATTGGAATGTAAAACCCATGCTCCAACCAATCCAACCAGCATCCAAAGCAATCACCTGAGCACAAGGGAAGAAAGAACCACTTGCTGACAACACAACAGCTTCCAAATTTAAGGAAGCACTACTTAAGGACAATTGGCTCCAAGCTAAAAAAAAATTTGCTTACTCAAAGACAGTCTAGCCTGGGTATTTTATGTCCCTGCCAGCCAGAGACTGGACCTCATGAAACAATGCCATGACTCCAAAATATTTGGACATTTTGGATTTGTAAAAACTCTGCACCTCATCAAAAGACAATTCTGGTGGCCATCCCTTAAAAAAAACATTGAGAGCTATGTTGCTAGCTCCCTATCTACGCAGCTGCAAAGAAGACAAGGAAAATCCCCTGGACTTCTACAAAGAGTAGCAGAACCTTCAGCACCCTGGAGAGAGATTTCTATGGATTTTATAGTGGAGCTGCCTGAAAGTGCAGGAAACACAGTCATTTGGGTTGTAACAGACCTTTTTCCAAAACAAGTCCACTTTATACCCTGCCAGAAGATCCCAACAACCAAGGCATTAGCAAAAATGTTTTTAGTACACATTTATCACCTCCATGGAGCTCCCCAATGGATTATCTCAGACAGGAGTGTACAATTCACTTCAAAATTTTGGCGGGCATTTTTAAACTTATTAGGCTCTGCCCAGGGCTTGAGCTCTTCGCATCACCCCCAGACCAATGGGGGGATAGAGAGATCCAATGGCAAATTAGAACAATATTTAAGATGTTTATTAATTACCAACAGGACAATTGGACTGACCTTTTACCTTTTGCAGAGGTAGCTTACAATAACTCGGTACACAGTAGCACTGGTTTCACCCCATTCCAGGTAGCCATGGGACAAGAATTCAACCCAATGCCAGAGCTATCCACCAAGGAACCTGACATCACCTCCCTTAAAGAGTGGATAAGCAATTTACAAACCACTTGACCAGTTGTCAGACTAGCCCTACAAGAGGCTACAGCTGCTTTTAAAGCTCAAGCTGACAAAAAACACACTGAACCCAAACTGTTCAAGATTGGAAACTATGTATACTTATTTACAAAGTTCCTACAATTATTACAATCTTCTAAGAAACTGGGACCAAAATTCATTGGCCCATTTCCCATCACCAGAATCATAAACCTTGTCACTGTAGAACTCCTACTCCCTAATACACTTAGACAGGTTCATCCAGCATTTCACTACATCCTACTCAAACCAGAAATCACTTCAATGATCAACCCCTCTTCACACACCTCCAACCCCCATCATGGTGAAAGGGGAACAACATTTTGAAATTAAAGATATTCTGGTCTCATGCACTCACCATGGCTCCACACAATACTTAGTAGCATGGAAACACCTACCCTCCTACCAAAATGAATGGATAGCCAAAGAACATGTAAAAGCCCCCACATTGTTACAGAAATTCCACCTGAAATACCCTCACAAACCATCCTAAGTCTTAATGTAACACATGTTATATGTCTTCCAGGTGGACTTCTCATTTTTTTGAGGGGGGCAATATGTCAGATCCATGTATTTGCCATTCTTCAATGGAAGAAAAGGGGTGGTGGTTTTAATACAGCTAATTCTTTTCCACTCAATGTAACCTAAATATCTTAATTCTTGCATTGAATATGTATAACCTTTTACATGATTTATAACCATTGCCTGGTGCCCCAGATGCCTGGAAAATTCTTACCTGTTGGAGAGATTGTAAGAGGAGAAGGGGCCATATAGATTCTAACACCGGAAGAAAACTCTTGGGAACCTTTCCTTAGTTGCTTTCTCAGAGACAAGGGGAAAATAACATGTTCACATCTGTGGATTGGTGGAATCCCAATCAGACTACAGGGAGGGGTTCTAATTCCCTTTATCTGAGTTGCATGTTCTGAGGGATATCAGACCCTACTTTGAATTTTGACTTGCTTTTTCCCTCTTCAATAAAATACAAATTTTTCAAGAGTTCATACTTATTTTTGAAGAGGGGAGACTGGTCTTTACAATTGCTAAATGGAATTTCATTCACTTGTTGACTAATTAAGGAAAATGCAAATATATGATTTTTTAGTAGAAAGGATGAAATTTGCAGATAAGTTAAAGATTTTAAGAAAGACAAAAAAATCATCTTTTATTTAAATGTGTTTTTGAGCTCCTATATTGACTTTGGAAATGCTGAGAGGATTCATGTATGGTGTATTTGACTAAATGCTGTAGATTGTTTCCCTCTTGACATTCTTCATATTTGGCTGGAGAAATTTTTGCCAATTTCCTATTCAGTCTGAAGAAATAGAGAACCAATCTCTCTAGGTGGTGACTTAGCAACTTTTTCATTGCTATAATCATTAATAGACTAGTGATCTATTTGAACATGAGTGTAATTTTCCTGCAAGTATTTCAACTAAATCAGGGGTGTCAAACTGGCAGCCCACAGACCGGATGTGCCACATGCAGGCTATACCCACTCCAGTTCCACGAAGGGAAAAGTTGTTGCGATATATCATGTGTCAGCAACATGATACAACAAGTTTGACACCCATGAACTAGATAATCAAATTGCCTTAAGGAATGTATTATGCTACTGATTGTGCCATATATCAATTAATATGTTTACTACTATTTATAATATTGCATGGTGGAGTGAAGGGAGTACATGTCTCCACAGATGGTATTGTCCTCAGTGGGGCAACTAAGTGTTTTCTCTACATTCTTTTTTCTTTTTCTTACCCTTCTCTTTTCTTTCACTTTTACGTTATGAATTTACTTATATTTTCCACTATTGACAATACTTAATGGAGCTTCCTCCAGTATGGGAATTGAGAAACATCCCAGAAGAAAGCTATAGCAAACCACTTCCATTCTGTTGCTCAAAAAACTGAATACGTTCATGGAGATACCAGGAGTTGAGTTCAGTTCAAAAGAGAGTGGTCATAAACAGTTGTACTTCAAACAAAAAGTAAGTATTATTGGGCCTTGGTGGCTCAGGCTGTTAATTGCCTGCACTTAAGTTCCAGCTGCCTACAACTGCTGTAGGCTCGAATCCCACCAGGCTCAAGGTTGACTCAGCCTTCCATCCTCTCGGGGTAGGTAAATTGAGGACCCAAGATTGTTGGGGGCAATTAAGCTGCCTTGTAAAATGCCCTTAGTAATAAGCAGGCATATACAATGGAATGAAGGCTATTGCTGAGCACACTGGGTTGTATCCCAAAATTGTAAGCTGAGTCTCCGGAGAAGGGCAGCATATAAATGTAATTTTAAAAAATTAAATTATAAATAAATCCACCTCACTTTCAAGAGTAGAGGTAAAGTGTTCTCCCCCATCCTAATTAATGGACTGATTTATGCTCAGCTCATGTCAACTGTAATTAGAACTCCACTTTCCCACCCTATTTCAGCACATGTCATTTGTCACATGTCATTTGTCACATGTCAGCACATGCCACGCTTTCTGCTCACTTGTCTTTTCCTTGTGGGACACAGGCTCATGAGTTGTAGACATTGCTTTGAACATACTGTGTTTGAGATTATAGCTTTGATTTCTTATTTCCATTTTATCTTGACTTCCGCAAAACAAAAGACAAATGGTAAAACAGCAAGATAACTGATGTTAAAATAGTGATGAGGTAACCATTACGCATCCAGTAAGTAATAGAAAAGACTCAATGGATTAGTGCAGCTGAAAGGCAAATTAGCAGGAGAGCTGTTCCACATCACTACCTGGTCTTCAACCAATTAGCATATGGAATACATAAATGGATTGTATCTTTTGCCACATCAATGGAATGGAATAGAATGGCATTTGCCAGCATGCAAGAAAATTAGGAGGGGACACAGTTTTCATTGAATGTAGTACAGAGTGCTAGAGTCACATAAAAAAGAATTCAAAGATTTTAAGTTAACTTGTATCATGGCTTATGAAAATGATAGACAATGATAGACAAATTATAATGTTGAAGGACCTGGAAGTTCAGGAAAAAATTAAGGAAGAATTAAGAAAGAAAGAAAAATCTGATAAGTATCCATCAGTGTTCATTTTGTAAACAGATGCAGATTGCTCAGTCTGGAAAAATATAACATAGAAAAATGCTTAATAATGCCTTAGAATAAAGGCTAGTAATTTTTCTCCATTATATTGCAGAATATAGCACCATTACAATTGTTATAAGAAAAATGTTCTTAGTAACTTGAAGAAATGTATTTAGTTCATTTCTCTCGTGCAAAATCAAAAGACAAATAATCTACCACCAATTCTTCTAAAGGGGAAAAGTTAAACTTTGTGAAATAAAAGTATTAAATACCACTTCACCTCTGTTGGATATGCTAGTGCTTCAGTTAGCATTTATGCCACAGAACTGCCTTTTCAATTTCCCCACCCTCCTTTGTCTTGCCTAGGGATTCCAGAGACAAACTCAAGAGCAATTCATCCACCCAAGTCACCAAGATATGGCCAGCATATTTTACAACTCCTATTTGCAGATAATGGGGAAGTGGGAGTAGAGTCTCATTTGCAATATGTTGTATTAACTCAAAAATATGGGTCAAGTCTTTGAAGATTTTTCATTTTTGATTTGATGTAGCTTTCAGTGAAAAACTTAATTATTTGTGACTAATTGCAATTATTTGTAACGTAAAGAACATGTAGACAGATTGTATGATAGCTTCTAATATTAGGTAGATTTCTGCTTTTATGTGTCACCAAACAACAGCCAGGTTCTATTTTATTATTGTTGATCTATTTTTTCTTGTTTGGAGGATGGAGAGCATAATTTTCATTGAGACAATCAGCTTGATTTGTGACTACAGGTAAAGTAACATTAACATAAGCAAAGAAACATTACAAAAAGTAGCTGTAATTTTTGGATTGTGACCCTGGGTGTCGCTGTTTACCAGTCTGGCAGAGAACTGCTCAGAAAGCTCAACCTTCATATCTGTGCTATTCAAACACAGACTACAGAACTGCTAGATCATAAGGAAGAAACAAAGAAGCACAGGCAATTTTTGCTTGCTGGAAGTAAATGGAGAAAAGAAGCTACAGAGAAGGAATTCTACTACAATGCCTTATAATGGTGAATTTTGAAGATTATTTCTGGTCAGCTCCATTATTCTATTCCAGAGGAAGTGCGCAAAGGTACTTTTGTGGGAAATGTTGTGAAGGATCTGGGAATAGATGGGAAGCAGCCTTTTAATCATGGACTACGTATTATTTCTAATTCAGGTACAATTCAGTACTTTGAACTTAATTCCAACAGTGGCCATTTGCAAACCTGTGAGAGAATAGATAGAGAAGAGATCTGTGGAACAGAAAGAAATGCATCTTAAAATTTCAAATCCTTGCTGAAAGCAAGTTAAAGCTTTATGTCACTGAAATAGAAATTGTGGATATAAATGATAATGCTCCTTCCTTTCTTTCAATAAGGTGGGAACTGAAAATCAGTGAAACATCTATTCCTGGTTCTCAGTTCTTTCTACCAGAAGCTCAAGATCCAGATCTGGGGGGAAATTCTATACAACATTATGAACTCACAGCCAGTAACCATTTTTCTTTGGAAGTGCAAAGCAGCCAAAATGATGCCAAATCTACTAAACTGGTGTTGGAAAAATCACTGGACAGGGAAGAACAGTCAGTGTATGATTTGATTCTCACGGCTTTTGATGGGGGTGAACCTATCAGGACTGGCACACTGCAGATTCACATCTTTGTTCTAGATGCAAATGATAATGTACCAGTTTTCAGCCAACAAGTCTATGAAGTAAATGTTAAGGAGAACATGCCTAAAGGATCCATAGTAGCTGCAGTAACAGCTATTGATATGGATGAAGGAATCAATGGAGAACTAAAATATTCTTTTCAAAAAATCACAAAAAAAGGCTCCCAACAATTTATGATAAATTCAACTTCAGGGGAAATTATCCTTGTGGGGAGCCTTGATTTTGAAACATCATCAACATATGAATTTGAAGTGCAAGCCATGGATGGAGGAGGACTGAGTGATAGGTCAAAGGTTGTGATTTTGGTTACAGACTTAAATGATAATGCACCTGAGTTAGCCATCACCTTTGTGATCAACTCGGTGCCTGAGAACTCTCCAGCTGGAACTGTCATTGCCATTTTAAATGCCCGAGACAGAGATTCAGGAGACAACGGAGAGGTGAAATGCTCAATTCCCAGCAACCTCCCTTTTCAGCTCAAGAAAACAATGGAGAGTTTCTACAGTTTAGAGACAGACAAAGCCCTCGACAGGGAACAATTGCCAACTTACTCTATCACTGTTACAGCGGTGGATGACGGGGCACCACCACTCTCTACGTCTGTGGTTATTTCACTCCAGGTGTTAGACATAAATGACAACCCTCCACTGTTTCTGGAGTCGAAATATACCTCCTATCTTCTAGAAAATAATCCAAAAGGTGTCTCAGCCTTTTCCCTTAAAGCAAGAGATCCAGACTGGGAAGAAAATGCCAGAATAACTTACTCCATCATTGATAGCCCAATGCGGGACTCGCCCCTCTCCTCCTACCTCTCCATTAATTCTGAGACAGGGACCATCTATGCCCTAAGCTCCTTGGACTATGAGGAGATTCAAGAGATTCAGTTCCATGTCAGGGCTCAGGATGGTGGATCCCCATCTCTCAACTCTAATGTCTCAGTGACTCTCTTCATCTTGGACCAGAATGACAATGTGCCAGAGATCCTGTACCCCTCTCCTCCCGCTGATGGCTCCACTGGAATAGAACTGGCCCCTCGCTCTTCTGAGCCAGGTTACCTGGTCACTAAAGTAGTGGCAGTAGATGCAGATTCTGGCCAGAATTCCTGGCTCTCCTATCAGCTGATCAGAGCAACAGAACCAGGGCTCTTCACCGTGGGACTCCACACGGGCGAGATCAGGACTGCTCGGCTTTTTCTGGAGAAAGATGCCCTGAAGCAAATCCTGGTGGTTTTAGTGAAGGACAACGGCCAACCACCTCTCTCTGCCTCTGTCACTCTCACAGTTGTCCTGGCTGACAGCATTCCTGCAATTCTCTCGGATCTGAGCAACATCTCAGCTCCTGTAGATCCTCAGTCAGACCTCACATTTTATCTGGTGATTGGTGTGGTGTTTGTCTCCTGCTTGTTTTTTACATTCCTCCTTGTCTTATTGACCATCAGGTTGTACAGGTGGAAGAATTCAAAATTGTTAGAGTCAGGAAGTGTACATTTTAGTGGAGTCCCAGTGTCGCAATTTGTTGGGATGGACGGAGTCCGAGCCTTCCTTCAGTCTTACTGCCACACTATTTCACTCACTAGAGATTCTAGAAAAAGCCATTGCAATGTTCATGAAGAAAACTGTTCAAATACTCTAACCAATCAACCTCTAACCTGTGGGATGAGTGACTCTATCCTAGCCTGTGGGGATTTAAATTTGAAGAATGATGAGCAAATCTTAATCAAGGTGAGTTTAATATTTCAGAGTAATAGTGTGTTTTGTTGATCCTATAAGACCTTATTTATCTCAACAGTTATTTCCCCTTGGTCTATTTTGTCTATTCGGACAAATTCCTTGTGTGTCTAATCACACTTGGCCAATAAAAAGAATTTTATTCTAATTCTATTCTATTCTATTGAACCTTAATAGTGGATGTTTTAACATTTTGTTTTTACTCTACTGGGATCCTTCAGTTTTGTCCCGGAGTCTGTTAGGATAAAGTTCATACTGTTGATATGAACACTGTTCCAAAATGAATGCAGAATATATGTCTGTCATATAGATCTACTTATTTGCCTCTGTTTCATTATTCTTGTGATATGATAAGGCTGGCTAATTTCCTCACGTATTGATTTTCTATTCATAATGTTCATTCCTCCTATGGTTCACCACTACTATCATTTTATGAGTTCGGGCTGATGAAGACTGGTCCAAAGTCATCCAGTGAGTATCTGTGGCTGAATATATAATAGGGTATCTTCTTGATGGATGTTCTAGAATTCTCAGTGATGATCTGAAGAATTGTTGAGGAATTAGGGTCCACAGAATTATTTGTGTATCACATCACATTGGATGTTAATCTGTATATAGATACTCTGGTTGAAGTACAAATGTGATTCTTACTCAGGTTGGTCACCATGATCTTAATCTTAGAAGAAAGAATGAAAAAGAATTTCTGTGTAGATTCCACTGTAGCTAAATGTGGGCTTTTTGCTAGCATTTCTGCAGATGTATTTTTTCACACAAAAACTGGTTAGTTGCTCTTTTTCTAATAAAAAACCCTCTAAAAGGAACTTTACTTGGAATTTTGTTCTGAGACATTTTACATAGATTAAAAATCCATTTTAAATCCCACCACAATATAGTAATTCCTGTCTAATGGGAATAGTGAAGCAAACCAGAGTTTTATTAGTTGTGATAATATATTGGAACTATTTGCGACATTATCACATTTCTTGAAGAAATGAACAAAGTTTGGTATTTTAGCTATAGCATTTTTAGAGTTCTTTTGTCCATCAATTAAAGAAGCAACAGCAGTAGCAATAGTACTAAGACTTATATACCATTTCACAGTGCTTTACAGTCCTCTCTAAGTGGTTTACAGAGTCAGCATATTGCCCCCAACAATCTGGGTCCTCATTTTATTGACCTTGGAAGGATGGAAGGCTGAGTCAACCTTGAGCTGGTCAGGATCAAACTGCTGGCAGTCAGTAGAGTTAGCCTGCAATACTGTATTCTAACCACTGTGCCACCACAGCTGTTCTGACCCAAACCCTTTCCCAATAAAACAAACAATAACTAAAGGAAACAGAAACCTTTTAATGAGTCTTACAAATCCCCAGTTAAAAGGTTGCTGCAAACTAATTAACTTTGATAAGCACAAACCTCGCCAAAACTGTGTGAGACTGCCAAGAATCACAGATAAGAAATATTTCACAACACAAGCATCTTCAAATACCAACTTAAGATACTGTAATGCCAAAAGGCTGAGTTTCAAAACGTCTTTGCTTCCTGCAAAGAACATTCGCTTCACAGCTGGCTTTTATCTTCTTGAAGGATGGGCCATTACCTTGCAGCCTTACTCCTGAGTTGCCCATGCTGTTTCCTGCGAGCAATCCTGCACACGCACGCACTTGGCACAGGCTCCTTGGGAACCTCATCGCTGCTGCCAGCCCCCACAATCTCTGAAGGCAGCAGTCCACTCCCTAATGGTCCTGGCCCCTCATCTGAATCCTCGCTCTCCTCAGCCATCTGCACCTGCTGCTGGCTAACCACAACAACAGCAGTGGTAAAATGGCAGTGCTAAAGGAAGAAGCTTCCTTTACTATATGCGATGTTTCCTATCATTCTGAGGAATACAGAGTAATCAAAGTCTCTATTTTGACCTGAAATATTGCCCACAAAGACTTTAATAAAGAGGTGCACATATTATTAAAATTAAGGAATGAATGCCACCTTATTGTTAAGGATTATAGGATTATAACTCCCAGTTTTTCAACCTGGGTGATACCTTAATTTATCAACTGTGGCTTGCTGTATGAATTTAGCCCAAAATAATAGCTGAGATTCACAATTACATCCCCCCACCCCACCCTGCTTCCCGGTCTGATGAAGAGTTACCTTTGACTTTTGACAAGGTTGTGCTTGCATGAACAGAGTTGGTACACAATTTGAGAGTTCTCCTGAACTTATGGTTTCTGCTTGAGGAGTATGTGACAAACTTCGTTAAGATTTAATTTCTGCACCAATTGTACCCATTCCAGAATAAGGAGGCCTTGCTCATGGCCCTTTCTTGGTTGGACTAATTAACATGCTGTATATGTGCTGCCCTTGAAGACCCCAGGATGTTACAATTGGCACAGAATGTGGTAGCCTGTGTGGTGTTGGCTTCCTATTATTTACTCATATTACACTGCTGATTTATGTGTTGCATTGACTCCCAGTTTCTTTCTGGGTGCAATTCAAGGTGCTGACTTTTAAAGCCTTAACGTGGCACAAGGTTATATTATTTGTGGGGCCATCTCCGCTTGAGGTTATCTGCCTGCTGCATCAGGACTGATAAAGTGGGCATATTCCATGTCCCTTCTCTTACATGCTACCATCTAGTGAGACCTAAGAAGTGTGCTTTATCCATAGCAACCTGTGGAGTTGAAGCTGGATTAAATGATGATAATGCACCTCATTTTTAGTAAGAGAATTCAAAGTATCTGTAAAACCAGGATCCAGGCTTCTTTAAATATTGTCATAATGCACAAAATAATTAAGTTAATTGCCCAATGATATATTCCAAATGTACTATTTTATCTGGAAGTTAAGCAAAGTTTCTAGATGTCATAACTATTGATCTGTCTTTGAACAATAAAGGGGACTCCATTTATAATAATAGCTATTAAGGAGAGCAATCTGTCCATATGGTGGTGTATTATTCTAAATTATTTTATGTTTAAATAACTGTTTACTGGTTTTTAATCTTTTATGTAAAATAAGTGTCACTGAGGATATCCTAAAAGAATCCATAGTCTGTACAATAAAATCCAGTAATCTTGATGAAGGAATCAATCATGATATAAATTATGCTTTCAGAAATATTGGGGCAACCACTATTCAAATATTTATCTTCAGTTCTAAAAAAGGGGCACAAAGGAATTAAAACAAATGTATGGTGACCAGAAACATCAGTTCATGAAGCATGTGCTTTGTCAGTAACAAGAATATGACTGAGCCATCAAGCCCATTGACAATTCTCTTCTTGCAAATACAAATGATACTCTAAAAACAGCTATAGCTTATTCACCATAAAATGAAATTTTCAGAAGGAAGCTCAAAAACCTGGGGATTCAAGAGCCGTTATCATCCAGTCTTCCAATCTGTTCTTTAGGTCAATGATGGATTATACAAATGGCATCCATAGGAGAGATTTGGTTTCTGGAAACAAGGTCTGAATTCTCAAAAGATGGTCTGAATAGTCTGACTGCTAGCACAAAATAGGTTGTACCTCACAAGGATCAACAAAAATGTGTTTGGACAAAGCATGGCAACTTCATTAGAAGGCCTTAAACTATATATTTTGGGAAGTTGAAATGAAAACCTCATTTTATATACTAATGCCCAGAATTCTGGAAACAAACTGAATCTGAGTCCTTAAAATAGAAAGGCAAATATCATTTAATTCATAAAATGGAGACCCAGTGGCTGGAATATAGCAACTGAAGGATGCAGTTTGTTTAAAAGGGAACAAAAGCAACAGAAAGCAGGGAGCAATTGCATTATTTGTTAAAAATATTCCTTCCTGCTCAAAAATCAAAATGAACAAACTGATCAATATTGTCAGAAACTCTAGTTTTTCAAAGAGTCATGAGGTCATACCAATGGGAAATCCTTCCAATTATTGGGAAGCCCAGCCAAGTACAGAACTTTCAAGAAATTTCTGATTTGTTTTGCTGACAAATTTCACCTTCAGAGAAAGGGGGAAGAATCAAGATTCTAACTCATAGATATCTGAGGAAGTGGGCAAAGGACAACATTGAGGGAATAGCAATGTGTTGCTTATGTTCTTGATTTTAAGGGAAACTAAAAACTAACCATAGTGAGAGCAAGGATAAATGGGATTGCATGGGATGAAAAAGGATCCAAGACAGGATAAGTTCTTAAAGGAAAAAAAATGAAAATTCCACTGTGAATTAAAATGCAGGAAAGCAGACCAGTCCAGAACAGCAAAACAGTGTAGCTACACAAAGAGTTTACTGAAGATCTGAACACACACACACACATACACACACAAATGAAAAAGATCACAAAGGAAGAGTAGACAGGTAGATTTGGAGTGTACAGCTGATATAAAGAAAACAAAAGCTTAGAATGAATTAAAGTAACAGAAAGCTAGGTAATTGCACTATTGAAACAATTCTATTAGATGTGAATGCATCAGAACAGATTTTTGCCTCCTTATCGAAAGAAATACCTGAAGATTCTGCTTTAAATTTATATCACTATATGTAAAATCTAAGGCTTGCCGGGCAGGGTATTTACTTACAGGAATTTAAAGTAACATCCATATTCATTTAAGGAAGTTGCATATGTATTTCTGGAAGTTTTCACTGAAAACAGCTGGCAATATTATAACATCTTTAAAAAGTCTGAAAACAATCTAACTAAGAGAAATATTGCTGTAGTACTGAAGATGAAATAATTGAAAATATTTATACAAATCGTACAATTTTTCCTCTGTTAATCAAATATTGTCCAAGAAAACTAACAAAAACATTTTTATTTATTGCATAACAAGCAAGAACTAATCTGAACTTTAAAAGACATTGCATTATTACATGTAGGAGCTCCCTTGTTATTTCTTTCTAAAAGCCTAGATCCAGACATTTCTTGCAGTTCTGCATCTGAGACTCAGAGCGCCGCTGTTGACCAACATAGTTCCCAGAAAGAAGCTGGAAATCTGATGGGGCTTCCTGCCTTCTGACTATTCAGTCACCGAATGCAGAGCAGTCAAAGAGCAGGATTGAGGGACACTCACCGACCATGGCAGAGAAAAGAAAACCACTGCAGTGTAGATAAAACTCAGGAGAATCCCAGGACCCTCTGGATGCTTCCTTTCTAATGGGAATTTAAACTGCTCAGCTTACTGGATTGCACAAAGCACTTTTCATCGCAGTTGGGATGGACGGCAGGAGCAAAGCTAAGAGCAGATCTGTAAAAAGGCAAGTACGTCTCCTCTTCTTATTGTCTTTCATCTGCCAGACTGTCTCGGAGCACCTTCGCTATTCAATTCCAGAGGAAATGGGAAAGGGCTCCATTGTGGGGAATCTTGCCAAGGATCTGAAACTGAGTGCTGCAGAAGTGGGAAATCGCAACCTGCACATCCTTTCTTTAGGCAAAAAGCAGTACTTCTCCATTAATGCTGAAAATGGGAATCTATATGTAAAAGACAGGATTGACAGAGAGGAAATCTGTGGGGAAACTGCACTCTGCCCCATCAGTTTCGAAGTGGTGAGTGCAAACCCTATGGACATATTTTATATAACAGTAGAGATCCAGGATATTAATGACAATGCACCACATTTCTTAAATGGTGATATCAAGCTAGAGATAAGTGAATCCTCTTCACCAGGAGCCACATTTCTTCTTCAACAAGCAGAAGATCCTGATATTGGAACAAATTCTCTCCAGAATTATCATCTAAGCATTAATAAATATTTCATTTTAGCAATTACTAAACAAGACTCTTTAAACAAGTATGCAGAATTAGTGTTGGAAAAACAATTGGATCATGAAAGTGAACCTACTGTTAGTTTAACCCTTACAGCTCTTGATGGAGGAAACCCTGCAAAAACTGGAACAGCCAAAATACAGATTACAGTCATAGATGCTAATGACAACCCACCTGTCTTCAGTCAAAAAGTATACAAAATCAGCCTCAAAGAGAATGCATCAAAGGGATCTACTGTAATACAAGTCAGAGCTACAGACAAAGATGAAGGTTCCAATGGTCAGATCAATTATTCCTTTAGCAACATTGCTGATAATGTGCAGCAAAAATTTGAGTTAGAGCCACATTATGGAATTGTAACAATAAGGGAAGAGGTAGATTTTGAGGAAATAGAGAAATACACAATGGTGATAGAAGCAAGAGATGGAGGTGGCTTAGTAGCTCATTGTAACATTGAAGTAAATCTGGTAGATGTGAATGACAATGCCCCAGAAGTAATTCTCGCTTCCTCATCCAGAGAAATTCCTGAAAACTCTCCATTAGGAACATTGGTAGCCCTCATCAATATAAAGGATAAAGATTCAGGCGATAATGGGGAGGTCAATTGCCATTTACAGAATGCTTCCCCATTCAAAATAGTATCAGCAGCTAATAGCTACTATAAGCTGCTGACAGATGGTCCCCTAGACAGAGAAAGCACCCCAGCATACAATCTTACAATCACAGCCACAGACAAAGGTACGCCCCCTCTTTCTACACAGAAAACCATCTCACTGGAGATTTCGGATATCAATGATAATGCCCCTACCTTTGAGAAATCCTCATACACCGTCTATGTGGCAGAGAACAATCCTGCTAGCTCCTCCATCTTCCGCATCAAAGCTGTAGACCCTGATCTTGGTCACAATGCTAGGATCACCTACTCCATTCTCACTAGCAAAATAGAGGCACTACCTCTCCCGTCTTACCTCTCCATTAACTCAGAAAGTGGCACCCTCTATTCTCAAAGGTCTTTTGACTATGAGCAACTCAGGGAGTTTGAGGTACAGGTAAAGGCTGAAGATGGAGGCTCCCCACCTCTCAGTAGTAATGCCACATTGAAGGTGTTCATCCAGGACCAAAATGACCAAAGCCCTCAAATTCTGTATCCTTCTCCAGGAGCAGAGGGCTCAGCCTCCTTTGAGATGGTACCTCGCTCAGCAGAGATGGGGTACCTGGTTACAAAGGTGGTGGCTGTGGACACCGACTCTGGCCACAATGCCTGGCTCTCTTATCATCTACTGCAAGCCACTGAGCCAGGGCTCCTCACAATTGGTGCCCACACTGGTGAAATCAGGACATTATGGACGTTTCTGGAAAGGATGCTCTGAAGCAGAAGTTAGTGGTCTTAGTGAAGGATAATGGGCAGCCCCCACTCTCTGCTACAGTCAGTCTCAATCTGATTTTTGCTGAAAACTTCCAAGAGGCACTGCCAGAAATAAATAACCAAACCACAGATTCAGAGCAACAGTCTGAGCTCCAGTTCTACCTAGTGCTGGCCTTAACTTTGATCTCCTTTCTGTTCCTCTTGACTGTAACTCTGGTCATTATGATGAAACTCCGACAGTCAGGGAATCTGAAATTTCTTCCATGCTTTGCTCCCATTCCCCATTCAAGCAATGCCATTATATTCCCACCGAATTATGAGGAAGGGACTATTCCTTATTCCTATCAGCTCTGCTTATCCTCTGAGTCCAAGATACATGAAATTACTTTTCCAACTCCCAAAGTTCAAGCTGCTGAATATATTTCATGCAACCAAAAGTCTGATGAGCTTTTAGCCAGCAATGAAACTAATATCCTAACTTCTGAGATGGATAAATCTAGTTTGGTGAGTTTTCTTATTTTCTTTTTTCTTTTTTACTAATATTGCCTTTATAGTCTAACCATCCTTTAAAATATATTATGGTATATTGCTTTATATACACATTTTACTTTCTATTACTGTCTCATTCACCTGTTGTTTCTCATAGCTTTGTTGTACAGAAGGACCTCTACAGTTTCAGTGGTTTCTAATGTATCTTTTATAAATCAGAATTATTTCAGGATCAGATTTTGGAGCAAGTGTAGTCTCCTTGCAACTGAAAATATATTATTCATTTGTGTGAGAGAGAGACAGTTTGCACATATGCTTTCATATATGTGAGGTTGTGTATTAGAAAAAGAGAGTTGTGGAAAGTGAGAGCTATTCAGTGGTTTGACATTTTTTTCATAGGTCTTTAAAATTTAATGAAATAAATTGAAAGGGGCCCAATATTGTGAGTTCAAATAATACGTTGAATGCCTTGAATGAAAACGCAAAATAATGAGCAAAAATAAGTATGAATAACAATTGATGGATTTCTTATGCTTCTCCAGTAGCAGTTTCCAATTCTATTGGTGACTTGGGTTGAGATATAACAGCTTGTCTAAAACCATCTGTGGTATATGAATTAATGTGATGTGAATAAGCTTAATTTATGAAGTAATCCAATTTGGCAAATGTAAAAATATTGTTACAATTGTAAAAGCAAATTAGAGTTTGCCAGATACCTCTTTTTTCCCCCAAGATATGATAATGCAAAACAACTTAGAACTATTTAAATAGATTTCTTTCCTTCCTTTCTGATGTCACTTTTTTATATGAAGCAGTCAAGGCAACTTGCAATTTAGAAATCTAAATATTAACTTCATTTAAACAACAAATTATAACAGAAGAACCAATCCCGCTTCACTATATTTCATTATATACCAGTAATACTGAATGGAGGCTGGGTATGCAAAGTACAAGCACAGGCTAAGGATTATAATTTTTTTTGCCTTACACTGTTCGCTATGGCACTTGATAAGCAGACCAACAGAGGGCTTATGCCATACTAATTAATCATGCTAACTTAAAAAAATATTGGGTATATGTCGATTATAGATATATGGTTTTAAATTTAACTATTAATTTATGGCTTCTGATGGTGTATCCTAATTTAAACTTCAGGAGTATATAAATAGGCTTTACAGTTATGGAATGAAAGAAGCCTGCAAAAGGCCTAGGATAGAATAATAGTAACTTGGTTGTTTTCTTTGCAAGATTTTTACTACTACTATTTGCTCAAATTTTTCTATATGTAAAAATCTCTAAAATGCATTCCAAAACATATTAAAGAAACAGAGCAGGGAGGCAAGGAATGTTGCAGGTCCCATCCCCTAGGGAGATACATCTGGTGCGACCCAGAAGAATGGCCTTCTCCATGGTGGCTCCCTTTCTCTGGAACATCATTCCCCAGAGATTAGAATGGCCCCCATTCTAACACTCTTCCAGAAGGCACTGAAGACCTGGTTCTGCCAGTGGGCCTGGTGAATGCGGAGCGGGATGGAGCTCATTAAATGGCTCGTATGATGTGTTGGCGCCAAGGCGGGGGGTTATTTCATTTCATTTGATTTCATTTATTATATATGACTCTTTTATTAGTTTTATTGTTTTTATATTTTTGTAAGTTGCCTTGAGTCGCCATGTGCGAATAGGTGGCAATATAAATCTCCTAAATAAAATAAATAAACACAAATCTGATAAGGAAGAAATATAACTGAGGAAATGCAACTTTTTACAACTTTTGATTGAAGGGCCTGCAACCATTTGCTTTGCACTTATAGGACCAGGAACCATGTAGATATAGCTTGGAAATTTAAAAGAAATGGGCTACTTCTCTGAAAATATCATTACTGATTAAGTTCTGCCTAACTGTCCTGCTCTTACTTTATTTCTTTAACATTCTTCATAAATCTGCTGTTTCAATTCTGCACTGAATTTTAGAATGTAAACTTCTCAGGTGTAGAATTTGTCTTTTGGTTGTTGCACTAAAGTAACTGGTTCAATCCAAATATTCTGAACTTCAGCTCCTGATATAATCAGACAACATGGCAAGCAACTGTATTTTAAAGCATTCTATATATCCAATATGGTTTGGAATCAGGTTTGGTTTTAAGTGTAACATAACTGAAAATCTTTTGATTCCATGCATTTTTGAGCCTAGCTGTTGTTACAATGGTATCTCCTATCTCGAATGAATATATTTTCAAAATTGTGGCAACCCACTTTTATGCTAATATTGGATAATAGACCAACCAGTTTAAACTTACAAAGGCCAGCATCTAATTTACTGAATTAGCCACCTAATTAGGGCTCATATTTTAAGTCTTCAGTATTAAAAAGAACAGTTACTATATTAAATTTAACGACCTCAAACAAAGAGATAAGAATATCAGATTTATATCATCCTGTATTCTTAATAAACACTTAATTCTGATGATTCTGGAATTCTAATTATATTTAGAACAAATTTCCAGTTCATAATAAAACATTTCTTATGACCCTTCAAGGAAGAAAATTCCATAGACTCCTGGGATATTTGTTAGAGTGATTAGAAGACTTTCCATTTATTCTGCTTCTTCCCTATTTGTTTGTTTGTATCCCAATATCGTTATTTTTACAAATAACTCAAGGCCGAAAACATACCCAGCACATCTTCTTCCTGTTTTCCCTACAATAACCAGGTGAGAAAAAAGAAGCACAAGAATGCCAACTGTTCCAAAATCTGTTGCTTAACCTAGCATTTATTCTGAACGCCTCAAAAACGGGTCGCATGCAAGTATAAATCCATTGCAGTTTCCCCTCTGGCCTCAGGGTGTCGCTCTTAACCAACGCCGAAGAGAATGCAGAACTGCTGCTTGTCATACAGATGCTTCCCAAAGGAGGATTCCGGCATTTCGTTAAAGACAGCGAAAAGAGCAAATCACAAATGCAAAGCAGGCTTGCGAAACGGGAAGGTCCCAGACATTAAGAAGAAACGAGAGTCTTTCTTACTGTTCTCCATTCGGATGAGATTTTGAGGCAGTCAGTTTATCGCAGAGGAGATGGAGCGAGGACAAGGAGGGAATGGCAGAGCAATCCGAAGGCAAGTACTATCGCTCTTACTCTTGTCGGTTTCCTCCCGGGCCGTCTCCGAACAGATTCATTATTCAATCCCCGAGGAGATGTCCAAAGGTTCGGTAGTGGGGAATCTTGCAAAGGATCTAGGACTGAGTCTCAGAGAACTGGCAAGTCGCAAAATGCATGCCATCTCTGTGGACAAGGTGCAGTATTTCAGAATCCGTGCAGAAAATGGAAACCTCTGTGTGAATGACAGGATAGATAGGGAAGAAATATGTGGCCGAATCCCACTGTGTGTCCTTGATATTGAATTAGTGGTTGAAAATCCATTAAATATTTACCATCTAAAAATAGAGATACAAGACATAAATGATAATTCTCCACAGTTTCTCAGTAGCATAATCCAGTTGGAGATAATTGAAACAACACAAATAGGCACCAGGTTCCTTCTTGGGAATGCCAAAGATCCAGACATTGGCACAAACACTTTACAGAATTATCATCTAAGCACTAATCCTTACTTTACTTTGGATGTGAAAGAGGGTCAAGATGGAAATAAATTTGCAGATTTAGTACTGCAGAAACCACTTGATCGTGAGAGTGAACCAACTGTTCAGCTAACACTTACTGCGTAGATGGTGGGAAACCCAGAAAAACTGGAACAGCCCAAATATGGATCAATGTCACCGATGCCAATGATAATGCACCTATATTCACCCAAGAAGTCTACACAGTCAACCTGAGGGAAAATCTACGGTTGGGTTCCTGGTGCTGCAACTTGTAGCTTCGGATAAAGATGAAGGCTCAAATGCACAAATCAGATATTATTTCAGCAATATACCGCTGAGTGCAAGTCAGAAATTCAGCCTAGATTCAACCCGTGGAATGATTTCTCTTGTGGAACCATTGGACTTTGAGGAAAGCACAGAGTATGTGATGACTGTAGCAGCAAAAGATGGAGGGGATCAATGACCCATTGTAAAGTAGAAGTAAAGGTCCTTGATGAGAATGATAATGTGCCAGAAATTATAATTGCATCTGTTTTAGTCCCATTGTGGAAGATTCTCAGATTGGAACAGTTATTGCTCTCATCAATGTACATGACAGGGATACTGGTAATAATGGAAAGATCATTTGCTATTTAGAAGATGACTTGCCATTCAAGATTCTTCCATCATCTAAAAATTATTACAAGCTCGTGACAGACAGACCTCTGGACAGGGAGAAAGCATCTCAGTATAATATTACAATCACAGCCATTGACAAAGGAACCCCTCCACTGAGCACACACAAAACTATCATGCTGCATATCTCTGATATCAATGACAATGCACCTGCTTTTGACAAAGCTTCCTACAGGATCTACATGGCAGAGAACAATCCTTCTGGTGCCTCCATCTTCCAGATTCAAGCCTTTGATCCGGATCTGATCAAAACTCACACATCACATATTCAATCCTCACCAGCAACATTGAAGAACTTCCCATCTCCTCCTATATCTCCATTCATTCTGAGACGGCATCGTCTATGCCCAGCGATCCTTTGACTATGAACAGTTCAGGGAATTCCAGCTGCAGGTGAAGGCCCAAGATGGCGGAGTCCCCTCTCAGCAGCAACATCACAGTCAGGGTGTTTATCCTGGATCGAATGACAACAGCCCCCAAATCCTGTCCCCTTCACCAGATTCCAAGGACTCTGCCCTCTTTGAGATGGTTCCTCGTTCAGCTGAGGCAGATTATCTGGTAACAAAAGTGGTGGCCGTGGATGCTGATTCGGACACAACGCCTGGCTCTCCTACCAGCTGATTCAAGCCACAGAACCAACCCTCTTCACTGTTGGCTCCCATACGGGTGAGATCAGGACAGCAAGAACTTTTATGGAGAGAGATGCTGTGAAACAGAGACTGGTCCTTCTGGTGAAGGACAATGGACAACCACTCTCTCGGCCTCTGTCACTCTGAACCTGGTGTTTGCTGAGAACTTCCAGGAGGCCCTTCCAGAGATGAAAAGCCAGATGAACAGCTCAGAGGATCAGTCAGACTTGCAGTTCTATTTGGTGGTGGCCTTAGCGGTGATGTCATTTTTATTCCTCTTGTCAGTGATTCTGGCCATTGCCATCAAACTCCGGCAGTCAGGAAATTTCAGTTTCTTACCATGTTTTGCTCCGTTTCCCATTCCACAGCTGGAGTCATATTTCCACCCAATTTTCAAGATGGGACTCTGCCTTATTCCTACCAGCTTTGCCTTTCCTCAGAATCCAGAAAGAATGAATTTACCTTCCTGGCACCAAACATTCATGTTGCAGAGAATGTGCTTTGTGGTGGAAAAACGGAGGTGCCTCTTTCAAGCAATGGAGGAAGCAATTTGCATCTTGAGGTGGAAAATAACGGGAAGGTAAATATCAATTAAATGCCAACCCCATAAATCCATTCCCTAAGAAGTAGCATACTCCTACACTAGTTTATTCAGAAGCTGATTCTATTCTATTTTACTGTTCCAACACATAAAATTATATTTCTTGCCAATATTTCGCTGAACCATTTAGCTTACCTTTCACAGAAAATGGAATAATTAATTTGAATTGTCCAATTGAGTACAATAGCAAGGTAAGTTTTCTTTTTTATGGAATTCCATAATATTTAAAGGGGAATTAGCACATTAATTTTAGTTGTGTATTTCTTTTATCTAGATAGTAAGTGTTCTTATGAAGTAAATGATTTTAAATTAGTATTTATTCTACTTAAGTTGATGGTACCTTCTATAGTGTGGATTAAAGTTCTTTTCAAAATATTTTTCTGAGATACTTTTTGATTTATTATTGCATAGATTAATTTCAAAACTATTAAGAAAATATACCAGGTAAGAGAATTCCCTTATGTCATAATGATTTTAGGAATATGCCAATCTGTTTCATTTAGATTAATCATTTGACTATTTTCTGTTCTCTGTCTAAAGATACTCACTCTTCAGTCCTCTGCACTCTTTTCTAATATTATATGTCACAATGCCACTATATGTTACTTAATTTAGACAAGTAAATATATCTTACATTTTACTATAACAAAATGTTTTCTAGACAAAGAGCTTCTCCAGGTAATAGTTAAAATTAAAAATTTGTTAAATGTTATGTAGGGCTCATGCTTCCATCAAAAGTGCTGTGGTCATGCAATGTTAATAAGCATGGAACTGGGTACTATAATATAAAAAGTTTAATTTATCTAAAACATAATTACGTTCCTGATCGAAGGCAACAGAATCATAGAATTTTGCCATCGTATCTTCTCTTCTACTGAACGTAGACATTCAAACTAAAGCATCCAAGATAGAATCATAGAACGATAGGCCTGGAAGTGATTTTGGAAGTCTTCTAGACCAGTGCACTGCCCAGGAGACAGGAGACCTTATATTATTCCAGAGTGAAGAACTTTGCTCTTATCTCTACTGAATTCTTATCAGAATGTTTCTCATTAAGAGAGTTATGAATTTTATTTTTGTTTTTAAGTAATAGTTATACAACCTAATTTGGGCTCTTTTGCAAATTTGCTTCCACTTCTTCATAATTATTCTGCTGTAATTGTTGACTGATTGCAGGGTACTTGATTTCTTTCAATGGAAAACCAGCTTTCCCACACTCCTCATGGACTATGTTAGCGCAGAATGAGCTTCTTCATTCTATTCGCAAAAACAAATGGAGATGCATTTAAATTGAATACAAAATGGAATCTTTTCTGCTTCGTAAGAATGGCCAATTGGTAATACATTGCATTGGTTATTGATGGCAATGCTTGGTTGTTCCTTTAAATTGTGCTTCAGAATTTTTAACTTTTATTTTCATTTGGGTGCTATTTATGTTTATTTTCATTAAGGTATTAGCCAGTACTACTGTTTGCTCTTGAGGCTTCTTTGCTGTGCAGGGAAACACAAAAGCTGCAACTGCTGAACA